>CAUYQG010014272.1:0-10116 GCA_963574415.1 Tarsius wallacei | reverse complement strand
ACCACCATCTAGCGGTCTAGAAGCAACAAACAAGCCAAGAACATCATCTACTTTCAGTTAATGAGTCTTTATCATAAAGCCAGAAATGATAGTTTTAGTTCAAAGTCCTGAATTACAGTCCTTGAAATGTCTCAAGAAAGTTTCCAAGTGCACATTTCTCCATGTATCAGGAATTTTCTTTCTGGGGCTTCTATGACCTTCAAAGCTCCGTAATTGCCTCTCTTGTCCAGGTGTCTTCGTTACTTTTCTCTTATCCTGCAGTGTTTATTTCTAAAGAAAACTCAAAAGAAGCTTTTAGTGATGTTTCCCAGGCTCCCAAGGTTGCTTTCTGTCTTTAGATAATTTATCATAAAAGTATCCAATTAGTATATTATGGATTCAGTGAAAGCCCACTCTATAAACATTAACTTAGAATTTTAACTATTGAATTAAGTAAAAAATCTTAATGATTAATCTTCATCCTAAATTTGTGAAAACAGGGTTATAAACCACCTACATAGCTCCTAGATAAGTGTTAGAACTTACAATGAACTCATAATGAAGTTACTATAAACTTGTGCTTCTAAAAAACCTTATGTCTAAACACTAAACTACGTAATTCTAAATCAAATAAGAGGTGAATATACTTACATCATTTTCACTCAAGCAATATCTAGTAAGTTATAACCAAGTGAAAGAAAGCATTCTTGATGTGCTTCAGAGTTTAATCATTGCATATGTTAGAAAAGGCCAAATGGCATAGTGGGAAATGGAAAATTGAACCATGACATTCCCAGGTTAGCTGTAAGTACTTCACATAAACGTGTTGTTCTCTTCATGCTCGACTGCACAGAATTCTTCAGCCGTATCAACAGCAAAGACGGAAGACAGAAGGGCCTCAGCTGCCCGGACTCGCTTTGCGGCCGGCGGCGGGGGTGGGGGTGGGGGTCCTCAGCGCACCTGGACTTTGTCAGTCAGGCGGGCCTCTAAAGCTGGCTCCCAACAAGTTACATGCTTTCTAACAATTAAAGATAAAGCCTTCCTCACATGAGGACCATTTAAAACCCAAAATCCGCCGGGCTCGGTGGCTCAGCCTGTAATCCCGCACCTTGGGAGGCTGAGGTGAGTGGATTGCCTGAGTCCGCGGGTTCGAGACCCGCCTGGGCAAATTGGCGAGACCTCATCTCTACGATAAATCAAAAAATTAGCCAGGCGGTAGCGTGCACCTGTAGTTCCAGTTACTTGGAAGGCTGAGGCGGAAGGATCACTGGTGGCCTGCAGGTTGAGGCTGCAGTGGCTGGGAGCGGCCACTGTGCTCCAATCTGGGCCACAGAGTGAGACTCCAACTCAAAAAAAAAAAAAATCCAAATCCCTGTGAAGTGCTTTCTTTTCATATAGTTAGTAGCTTGTTTAGGGGCATCAAGAGCTCCTAAACATCCTACAATATTAAACTATTTGATAAAACTACACTATGAATGAAGCCGCTGAAAGTATGAATTAAGAAGCTGCTGACACTTATCCCTCAGTTAAGAAAAAAATTATGGTTTTATTGATGGAGAGTGCTGCAATATGGGTCAGATTTTGATGGAACTGGTCACTATTTAAAGCAAATGCTGTCAAGAATATACATTTTGAAGTAGAAAATGTGGTTCCAGGTTAAAGAACAGACTACCTGTGTGGGATACAAATGTCAGTGGGGATTTAAATGTGCTAGTACTTTTTTTTTTTTTTGGTGGTGGTGGTGGTGGTGGTCTCACTCTGTGGTCTAGGCTGTAAGTGCAGTGGTACGATCACTCATCGCAGCCTCGACCTTCTCGACTGAGGTGATTCTCCTTTCTCAGCCTCCCAGGTAGCTGGGACTATAGGCACACACCACTATACCTGGGTAATTTATCATTATTATTATTATTGTTATTATTATTATTGTAGAGATGAGGCCTCACTATGTTGCCCAGCCTGGTCTCAAACTCCTGGCCTCAAGCAATCCTCCCACTTCTGCCTTCCAAAGTGCTGTGATTACAGGTGTAAGCCACTGTGCTCAGCTACTTTTATTAGGATTGTTTTTGTTTTCATTACTGCTTTCTTCACAAGTTTTGAGTTTTGAGTGGTCTATCCCAACTCTGTTTTCCCATAAGCCTTCTTCTATTTTTAGTGTACAATTTTATAGGACACAAGTTTTCAACAAGGAGACATATTTCCCATTCTAATAGAGATGCTTAAATGCTTTAGGCAGTAAGATAATTGTCCCACGTGAAAGGTTTGAGATGCCATAATGAATGATGACTTAAAAAGGTAAATATGTAGATAATTCTTAACAAACATTGAGTGTAAAAAAGAAACAATAACGTTTAATTCAAAGCAAAACTAAAATATTGGAGTTTGATTGGAGTTCAAGTATTCTCATGTTCCTGTGAAGAAGGTAAAGACAGAGATTGTTTTTCTTTATAATATGAACTACTGATATATATTTGTGGTAAAATTATAAAGAAAAATAAGGTTTTAAAAAATCAAAATGATGTTTTTTTTCTGGCAATGTGAAGGGAGATGGGGGATGGATGGGGAGGGACACATAGGTAGACTCAGAAGTACTGGTGATATCCTTTTAAGATGGTTTGTAATTACCCAGTTGTACACATTGCTAATACTCTTTACAAATTAAACATGATTGTAAATATTTGTATATGCATGCAATATTTATTTTTAAAAATTATTTTAGATTGTCAAAACCTGAATATGGCAATTTATTGATAGTAACTAGTTTTCCTGATTTATTTTAGCTACCATCATTGTTCTTCTGTGGGCTGTAGTATGGTCAGTTACTGGCAGTGAGTGTCTTCCTGGAGGAAACCTATTCGGAATTATAATCTTATTCTATTGTGCTGTCCTTGGAGGTAAAATTTTAGGGCTTATTAAGTTACCTACATTGCCTCCACTGCCTCCTCTTTTTGGTAAGTGATAAACCCTCCTTGTTTTCTTCAGACTAAATCATATTTTTAAAATAGTAGTTTAGAAAGCTTTGGGAAATAAAGAAATAAAATGTTCCTCTATTGACTATTCTGAAGCCAAAAGCCAGTTGTTAAATTTTAAGGCATTTTGTGAGCCATTTGTTAAGCATTTGTTAAGCATTAAGCATTTTGTGAGCCATTTGTTAAGCATTAAGTAATTAATACTCAACATGGATCACTTCTTAATTATTGTACTCCATTTCCCCTTATCTATGCTCTTGAGATTATGGAAATACTCTATAATGGTGTGCTCCTGCCCTCTCTTCCCAACTCTGCATTCAGTGACATCTTGTTATACTTAAATCTGGGCATGGTAGAACAACCACAACAACAAATCGGCAAATGCTGCGAATCATATAGGTCACTCATGTCATTGACAAAGAGTGAAGTTCTGACCTATATTTTTATTGCTTCATTTTCATCTCACTTATTACTATAAGCAAAAATATCAGCCAACATTCATGGTGACATTACACTCATCATCAGTGAGATGAGTGACTTCTTTACTGAATCAGTCATCAAGCATATATTTGTAGCCTGATTTTCTCAAACTTGGTTGGGCTGCAACCAAGCTGGTTGTGGATGCAGAAGTTGGGCAAACAGCAATAAAAGTATTCTGTAAGAATCAAAAGTCCACATAGAATTTACAGTGAAGATTGTTGTGTACTTGTAAACTGTGTGCTGCACATTCCTCATATCAGTAACATTTATAATATGATATGCACCTATATAAAAAGGATCTTTTTTTGGAGAGTCACTTGTTAAACATTTACCAGCACACCATTGGGTATACTTAAAATATAATATTGGGATTGTACCACTGCTATTTAACATGGTACTGGAAGTCCTAGCCAGAGCAATCAGGCAAGAGAAAGAAATAAGAGGTATCCAAAAAAGAAAAGAGGAAGTTAAATTGTCTCTCCTTACAGATGATATGATTATATACCTAGAAAACCCAAAAGATTTTACTTAAAAAACTCCTAGCACTGATAAATGATTTTAGTAAAGTCTCAGGAAACAAAATCAGTGATCAAAAATCAGCTGCATTTCTATACACCAGTGACAAACAGGCTGAGAACCAATAATATAGCCACAAATGAATACCTCGGAAAGATCTCTACAATAAGAACTACAAAACACTGCTGAAAAAATCAAAGATGATACAAACAAATGGAAAACATTTCATGCTTATGGATTGGAAGAATCAATATTGTTAATGTATCTGTACTTCATAAAACAATCTACAGATTAAACACAATCCCTTTCAAAACAGCATCATTTTCACAGAACTAGAAAAACAATCTTAAAGTTTATATATAACTAAAAGAGAGCCCGAAAATCCAAGGCAATCCTAAGCAAAAAGAACAAAGCCAGAGGCATCACACTGCCAGACTTCAAACTTTACTACAAGTCTACAGTAACCAAAACAGCACAGCACTGGTACAAAAATAGCCACATAGACCAATGGAATGGAATAGAGAACCCAGAAATAAAACCACTGACTCATCTTTGACAAAGCCAACAAAAACAAACATTGGAGAAAAGACACCCTATTCAACAAATGGTGGGAAAACTGGCTCACCATATGCAGAAGAATGAAACTGGAGCCCTACATATCACCATATACAAAAATTAACTCGAAGTAGATTAAATACTTAATGTAAGACCCCCAAACTATAAAAATCTTAGATGAAAACCTAGGAAACACTCTCCTGGACATTGGCCTAAGCAATGGATTTATGACCAAACTCAAAAACAAAGGTAGCAAAATTAAAAAGCTTCTTCAGAAAAAAAGAAACCATCAACAGAATAAAGAGACAGCCCACAGAATGGGAGAAAATATTTGTAATCTGGGCATCTGGCAAAGGCCTAATACCCAGAATCTATAAGGAACTCAAATGAATCTACAGGAAAAAAACAAAACAAAACAAATAACCTCATTAAAAAATGGGCAAAGGATATGAACAAATACTTCTCAAAGGAAGACATACAAGCACTCAGCAAACATATGAATAAATATTCAACATAACTAATCATCAGAGAAATGCAAGTCAAAACCACAATGAGATACCATCTCACACCAGTCAGGATGGCTGTTATTAAAAAGCAACAGATGTAGGCAAAGTTACAGAGAAAAGCAAACGCTCGTGTGCTGTTGCTGAGAATGTAAGCTAGTTCAGCCCCTGTGGAGAGCAGTTTGGAAATCTCTCAAATAATTCAAAATACATTTCCCCCTCAAGCCAGCAATCTCACTAGTGAGTATGTACCCAAAGAAGCATAAATTGTTCTACCAAAAAGACACCTGCACTTGTACATGTGTAGCAGCACTATTCACAGTAGCAAAAACATGGAACCAACCTAGATGCCCATCAACAGTGGCCTGGATTTTTAAAGTGGTACTAGACACCATGGAATACTATGCATCCATAAAAAAGAACAAAATCATGTTCTTTGCAGCAACATGGATGCAGCTGGAGGCCATTATTATAAGCAAATTATCACAAACAAAATTGGATACTGCATGTTCTCATTCATGAGTGGGAGCCAAACACTGGGCACACATGGGCACGTGGATGGGAACACAGACACTGAGGATTAATAACGCAGGGAGGAAGGAAGAGGACATAGGGGTTGAAAAACTACCCATCGGGTACCATGCTCACCACCTGGAAGGCAGGCTCAATAGAAGCCCAAATGTCTCCATCTTGCAGTATAGCTATGTAACTAGCCTGCACATGTGCCTCTTGAATCTAAAATATAAAATTATGTATATTATATATCATATAATCATGGTTGTTAAAGTCTTAGCTAGAAATATTCTTCCAGAAGCATTAAGAACTGCCCAAACAAGACACACAAATTAGTGTTAAAAGTAGGCATTATACCTTTAATGTTTCTTTAAAGAATTTGATATTACAGAATTTTAATTTACCACAAAGGAATCTTGTGTTCATTTCTTTCCATTTTTTTTCTTTTTCTTTTTTTGTTTCATTTTGTATTGTTAAGCCAGAGTTTTGCTCTGTCGCCCAGGCTGGAGCTCAGTGGTGCAGTCATAGCTCATTGTAACCTTGAACTTCTGGCCTCAAGCTATCCTCCCACTTTAGCCTTCTGAGTAGCTGGGATTACAGGCACATGCCACCACACCCAGCTAACTCTTTTTTTTTTTTTAATAGAGTTGTCTAACTATGCTACCCAGGCTGGTCTCAAACTCCTGGCTTCAAGTAATCCCATACTCCCAAAGTATGGGATTACAGGCATGAACATCTGGACCTTGTGTCCATTTCTAAGAGACTTATTGATCACTCAGTTTTATGTAAAAACCACCTACCTATTACACATGAACATATATTTGCACACATTTCCTGAAAAAATTTTTTCTGTTTGCTATATGAGAACAATCAGGATTGGTTAACATAGACCATAATTATTTGTTTTATATTTTATTTTATTTTTATTTATTTATTATTTTAAATATGTGGGATACAATTCAGGGTTAGGTATACAAATGTTCTTTATGCAGGTACCCTTGTTGATGAGGTGTGCCCCCCCTTCCCCAGGCAGATTCCCACTACCACCAATCCCACATCCCTGCTCCCCTCCCGGCAGTTTCCCATTACTGCCAATCCTTTTCTTATAGTATTACGATAATTGTTCAAGATTCGCTTATGAGTGAGGACATGTGATACTCAGTTGTTTGCTTCTGTGAAAGTTCACTCAGTATTATAGACTCTAAGTCCATCCGGAATGCTGTGAAGTTCATGATTTTGTTCTTTATGGCTACGTAATATTCCATCATGTATATGTATCACATTTTTAAAAATCCAGTCCTCTTTTGATGGGCAGCACAGTTGGTTACATGTTCTTGCTACTGTGAACAATGCTACGATAATACCACCTAACTCAGTCAGGATGGCTATCATCAGTAACTCAAAAAACAGATGCTGGAGAGGATGCAGTGAAAAGGGAACACTTCTGCACTGTTGGTAGGAGTGTAAACTAGTACAGCCTCTGTGGAAAACAGTGTGGCAATTCCTAAAAGCTCTAAAAATTGACCTTCCATACGATCCCGCAATCCCCCTACTGGGAATATACCTGGAAGAACTCAAATCACCCTATAAAAAGTTATTTGTTTTTGAGCAGATGGTCAGCAGTTAAATTGAAACATAAAAAGAAGAATTATTATTTACATCTTACTATATACTATTTCTGAATATATTTTTAATTTTAGGTAAAACTAAAGGTATTATTATTATTAAACTTGTATTATTTCTCATAGGTGGTTTTCATTCTCTAATAATTCCTTAATAACAATAATTAAATTATTGTTAACATGAGTTGTTTTTAAATATGCTATGATAAATAGTTGGCAAACTACTTCTTTTTATAAATAAAATATTGGAACACACTCATGCTTCACACTAATACCGGCAGAGTTGAGAAGTTGTAACCGAGACCATAGGGCCCACAAAGCCTAAAATAGTAATTGTCTTGTGCTTTACAGAAAATCTTTGCTGCCCCTTGCATCCAAATTTGTGCAACTCCAGCTTTCTTGTACAGAGGATGACCTTGGAATCTTGTTAAAATGCAAATTGTAATTCAATATGTCTGGGCTGGGACCTGAGATTCAGCATTTCTGATCATCTTCAGGACGAGGCTTGAAGTAGCAAGATCATTAATTCTAGAACCTGGATACACATAGGAGTCACCTGAGGAAGTTCTTAAAAAGCTGATGCCTGGGTCCCACCCCAGATATCCTGAATTAATTGGTATTGGCTATGGCCTGAACATCAGAATTTTTAAAACTCTGCAGGTGATTTTAATATGCAACCTATGTTAAAGACTGTTGTTTTCGGCTCCATGAAAGTGCCCATTGCACTTCATCCTTCCTCTTTCCAATCCATGCCTATGTCAAAAACAAGATATACTATGCTGCAAAAAAGATTTAAAGTCTTGGGGTTTGTGACCACAGGTACCTGAAATCATTCTGAAAGGCTATATACATGATCTCTCTTATCATCCCTTTTTGTAATTTTACACTTGGATAGAAAAAAAAGTTGATTGGTTCCTGTTATATTAGGACCAGTATCCAAAACCAAAATGTTATCTGAATTATAAAGAAAACTTTTAAAGACGAAATTTGTGTGATGATTGTTCTATATTTTTAAGAGTTTATTGAAATAATTGCCAGGGATGGGGAATGAGAGAGCATTTTTCATTCCTGAAATAAACATAAAAACAATTTTCCTGGGACACTGTTTCCTTTGCCAGTGGTCTGGGTCAGTATGATGTCACCATCTGATGTTGATTTGGTAGGTACCCCCTTCTCGCCATTAAGTCCGTGTAGTTTTGGAGGAAAGAACACCTTTCTGGGTTGTAAAGGAAAGAATGCCTTCCTTGATAGAGTTATTTTGAAACAGAATAACCCAAGTTATTTTGAAGCAAGTCATTATTGAAACAAATTCCATAATACAAATTTAAAAAAAAATAACTTGGGAGTAGATGAAATAAGATTGACCATGTGTTGAAAGTTTCTATAATATGAATTTTATAAAAGGAAATATTCCTATGTCAAGGAAGACATTCTTTCCTCCACAACCAAGGAGGAAGCTCTTGTGGGCTTAGAGGCAAGAAAGGGACTCCTGCCAAATCAAAATCAGATAGTCACATCACATCAACCCAGACCATTGGCAAAGGCAACAGTGTCCCAGGGAAATTTTCCACATTCATTTCGGAAATGAAAAATTCTCCCTCATCTCCCCCAAAACAAAACTAAACCAAGAAAAAAAAAAAAAATCAACATAGTTGTGAGGGTTTTTTTTTTTAGATTATTCCTCCTGAATTCAGGTTGTTACATGCTAATTAATTCATGTTACATGCTGATGTTACATGCTAATTAATTCAGGACTGGTTTAGATAACATTTTAAATTTCAGTAAAGAGCAATTGCTGGCCAGGCATGTTGGCTCACGCCTATAATCCCAGCACTTTGGGAGGCCCAGACAGGAGGATTGCCTGAGCCCAGGAGTTCAAGACCAGCCTGGGCAACATGGCAAGACCTCATCTTTACAATAAATAAAAATATTAGCCAGGTGTGGTTGTGCGCACCTGCAGTTCCAGCTACTCAGGAGGTTGAGGTGGAAGGATCGCCTGAGCTCAGCAAGTTGTGGCTGTGGTAGCTGTCATCATGCCGCTGCACTCCAGTCCGGGTGACAGAGTGAGACTCCAACTCATAAATAAATAAGTAAATACTATGGAATGTAATTATTAGTGCAGCATTTTGTATGGTAACTTGTCAGTGTCTATAAAATTATATACACCTGTGTTCTGGAGCCTGATATTTCCATTGTTAGGAATTATCTTATGAATATAATTATACAAACCTACAAATACGTGAGCTACAGTTGGGCAAGAACCTTGTTGGTCTAGCTTACCTCTGTATTACCAGGATGTCATACAGGGCTGGCATACAGTAGGCATTTAATAAACACTTGATGTATGAATTGTGTTCATTTCAGGACTCTTTATAATGAAACATCTGAAAAGTTCCTTAAAATCTATTAATTAAGAGATTAATTACCCCAAAATTATGGTACTTCCAAACAGTGAAGCACTATTGCAGCTATTAAAAGAGAATAGGGCAACATCTTTATAATAAATAAATAAATTTTAAAAAAAGAGAATAGGGCAAATATATATGTGTTTCAATGGGAAAATGTCTAGGATATATTATTAAACAGAAAAAAAAGCCCAAGTTGTACCACATTGTATAAGTCTGTTCCTATTTGTGTCCAGCACAAAAAAGGACATACATACAGAAGCATGCTTGAATAGGTATAGAATCTTTTGGAAGGGCACAGAAAACCCTTAACAGTGGAAACCTTTAGGGAATGAAGGCAGAGAGTTGCAGTTGAGGTATGTCACATACTTGTCATTTTACCTTTGTCAGCAATGTTTTCATTTTACCATATGCGTATATGATTCATCATTTTTTCTTTCTTTCTTTTTTTTTTTTTTTTGAGTTGGAGTCTCACTCTGTCGCCCAGACTGGAGTGCAGTGGCCGCTCCCGGCCACCACAGCCTCGACCTGCTGGGCTCCGGCGATCCTTCCGCCTCAGCCTTCCAAGTAGCTGGAA
>CAUYQG010014270.1:0-96847 GCA_963574415.1 Tarsius wallacei | reverse complement strand
CGCCTCAGCCTCCAACCTGCCGGGTACCGGCGTGCTACCATGCCCAGCTATGGAGCTGTTTTTGTGTGATCTCATTAAGTTTACCACTTGTGCAGCATAAGGGAGAAATTGGTTTTTATTTTTGTCTTTCAAAATACAAATTTTAGTTGTCAATTTCACTTAGATTGATACTTAAGCATTGATCATTTTCTGTTTAACGTGATTCATTAATTAGCTGAAATTTCTCACGCAGTAAACTCAGCATAGTTTAGAAGAATTATGCAGTGATAGAAATAATCACTATAGTGTTTAAGGGCCTGGGTAGATCAGAACCTCCCAACTTTTTGTGCACATTAGAAACATTTAGAGAGCTTTTACAATAACTGATGACCTGGACTCACTCCCAGAGAATAGAATTTAATAGATCTAGGTGGGGTCACAACATTAAATGCTTTTAAAAGCTCCCTGGTTGGCCGGAAACAGTGGCTCATGCCTATAATCCCAGCACTTTGGGAGGCTGAGGTGAGAGAATAGCCTGAGCTCACGGGTTCTACATCAGCCTGGGCAAACTGGGGAGACCTCATCTCCACAATAAAAAAAAAACTAGCCAGGCGTGGTGGCGTGTGCCTATGGTTCCAGGTACTTGGAAGGCTGAGGAGGAAGGATCGCCAGAGCCCAGCTGGTCAAGGCTGCAGTGACTGTGAGCGTGCCACTGTACTCCAGCCTGGATGCAATAGAGTGAGACTCTGACTCAAAAAACAAACAAACAAACACACAAAAAAACTCCCTGGTTATTCTAACGGTAGGCCAAGGCTGGTCGCACTAAACCACTTAATTTCTAAGTTACTTCGCTAAAGTTTCAGAATTCAATTCTTTATTTTTGTTTAACTACAAATAATTATATTATTTGTTGAAAAATGGAACAAGAAAGTTTTGTTTTTTTTTAATTGTAGCCATAGTCAGCACTTTGGTTAGAAAATTTTACAGAACACAGTATGCCATACCAAATTTGGATAGTCTTTCTCAACAGTTTTGTAAATTAACAAGATGCAATTGTTGAAAGCATCTTCATCATTTTGGATGGCATTAGCCAAAAGAATGACAAAATTGTGTTGAGTGAACAGGCTACAACTATAATTTTAAACCCACAAAATGAAATTTAACTTAATTTAGTAGCATTCTATCCTTGGTGTAACAAAAAGGTGAAAGTAAGTACTGTAAACTAAAGTCATGACTTAACAGCTTATAATGTGAAGGAAAACAAAATTTTACCTGACTGCAAATTATCAGCAGTATGAGAGTTCCCCTCCCTCACCAGAAGTAATTTGATTTAAAAAAAAAAAAAAGGCAAAAATACAAAATACGAGTAATTCTTCTTTTTGTTTCTATAGCACTTACATCTAGCTTTGCTTAGCATATTAAGTTCAGTCCCGGCCACCCCACTTCCATCCATACTGACAAATCATTCGAAGTGTACAGGAGAATACCTGAAATAATATTACCACTTTGTAAAATCAGCAAGCCATACTTAGCTGGGAGGAACCTTCAGATTGGTCATATAGGGACTTCTGAAGAATTTGATATTTTCAAATATGGAAAATAATGAGGTGAGGCCTGGCAAGGGTGGAGGGGAAGAAGGGAACCATTGTGATTACTGCTGTTAAATAGTTAATAAGGCCATATTAAAAGATATTAATTTTTTCATATACTTCCCAAATTTGAACCTTTTATCTTTAACTTTGAACCTTTTATCTTTAACTTTAAGTAGAAGTTACAAAAGATAGATTTCAGCACAGTTATGATAAAGCTTTGCTCTTTCTATGTTAGGATGCAGTAAATTACCTGCCATTGGATTGTAGTGCAGGGATGATGTCTAAGTCTTGCTTATAATTTCACGTACATTGATGGGCTTGTGACAGGCATCCAAAAAACATTCACTAAATTAAGTTTTCAAGTACAGTCTGGATGATCAACAACAGGGAAGCTTGAAAGAAGAGATAGGGCAGAGCTTTGACTAGGTAGTTTAAGACTGCCTCCAATCCTCAGATTCCATCGTTAGATGGCACAAATTAAATCAATAAACTCTAAGATAACCCTAGATTTTTATTATTTGGAAATCAACATATCCCTAAGTCTATCTTCTCCAAATAAAGTGTGTATCTTTTTCTCATACATGTATGTGACTGTTGTTTTAGCCAGGCTGAAATAAGCTATCTTACAAGCTTTGAAATGTCAATACATAAAACTTTTCTCTCTCACAGAGATTTGTTGTAGGCCTGGCAGCTCTTAAGGGCAAATAGTGATTCAGGGATCCAGGCAACTAAATATATGTGCTCCAAGCATCTCTAAAATGGGCTTCTAAATACTTGGCTTCGGGAGTATCCACATCACTTCTGTTCATTGGCCACTGGCCAAAAGCAGCCCCATGGTCCCACCTAACTACTAGCAGGTAGGAAACCTAGAAAGCACATTGTATTCAGTGAGCAGTGCATGTAACTGTCACAAAAGGAAACCATTACTGAAGACCAAGAAATAGGGCTACAAGCATCTGAAAGAGAATAGAAATTAATTAAGTCATACAGACAAATATATACTCTCAAATTCTTGTCCTGTCCTTATTTTAGAACTTAATGAAATATAGTAGCATCGGATTAAATCTTTGCAAAGAAGTCTGTTGGAGGATGAAACTGTCCAAACACAGTGCAGACAATATGCTGTCCAAAAATAATAGAATGATCTGAAATCTTAATGCCAAAACAAATGTCCCAAATTAGTAAATGAAACTCCCCTAATCAATGGCAAATTAGATGTGGGTTTATGTTCATTTTTCACATATCTACTTTTATTATTTATTTTTATTTTTATTTTTTTGAGTTGGAGTCTCGCTCTGTCGCCCAGGCTGGAGTGCAATGGCATGCCCATGGCCACCCTAGCATTGACCTGCTGGGCTCCGGTGATCCTTCTGCTTCAGCCTGCCAAGTAGCCAGAACTACAGGCGTGCACTACCACGCCTGGCTAATGTTTCTGATTTATTGTAAAGATGAGGTCTCACCATATTGCCCAGGCTGGTCTCGAACCCACGGGCTCAGGCAATCCTCTCGCCTCGACCTCCCAAAGTACTAGTTTACAGGCTTGAGCCACCAATCCCAGCCCACATACCTACTTTTAAATATAAATTGATTTATTTTAACTCCTGAGTCTCATTGCTCCCCCTCATATCTTCTTTATTACTTTTTACACTTGAATTTGCTGTTTGTTATCTTTTAACTATCTGATTGGGCAAATCATTTACTGATTTAAAAAAATTTAAAATGTCTTCTCTATATTTATATAAAAATACTATTTACTACCTCTGTTTAATTCAAACTATTATTCACATGCAGTCAAAAAATTTCTTTTTTACGTGATGTAACCCTTGTTATAACGCTCCTAAATAATTCATATTTTGAACAGTCATACAGATCCTTAATTGTGAAATTGTAAAGATTTAATTTCATTATTTATCACATTTGAAAGACCCCACTGAATGGATGTTAAAATTTTATTTGGTCAAAATCAATAAGGACAATATGGACATCCAATGGGCAATGGAATCTTTGACAAAGGTAACAATAGCAGTTCCAGTGTCCATATACATCAAGGCTATACTCTACTTGGGATTCAAAAACCCATTGTCTTCACATGCTTCTATTTTATAACTATTTGAGTTTAAAGTTAAAGGATAAAATATAGAGTTTTTCATATATTTACACACATACATACAAAAACACCCAAAATTATCTTTTGAAAGGCAGGATCCTTGTAGTACACGTTGAAATTTGCTCCTCCAGATCAAATGGTCAACTAAACTTTTTAATTGGGACTTTCGAGAAGGTTGTGTCATGATTTGCATAAGAAATGTTCCCAAGTTGTGGCAGGTGACTGGTTCTTCCACCATGACAATGTACCTGCCCACACCCTGCTGAGTGTTCAGCAGTTTTTTACCGAAAATGGCATGACCCCCATGCCCTACCCTCCCTATTCACCAGATCTTGCCCTGGGTGACTTTTTTGTTGTTGTTTCCTGAAAGAAAAAAGTCCTCAAAGGGAAACATTTTGCCAATATGGAAGAGGTAAAACAAAAAATGACAAAAGCACTAAAAGCCACCAAAATTGACAAGTGCAAAAACTGTGTCTTGATAGTTATATTGCCTCAAATGGAGACTATTTTGAAAGTGACTAAAGTTTAAACATGTAAGAATAAATACACAATTTTTTATGAATAAATTCCGGCTTGGGGAGAGTCCCCTCATGTATAATGCTTTTTAAAGAACTTTTAAAAACCGTTAAGATGTATAAAATCAAATTTATTTGATTCAAAATATTATTAAAGGTTTAATACACATTCTAGACAAGTCACTCGTAAACTGACCACTCCCTGTCTCAGTCCTTTGACCCAGAACACTGAGGATAATAGTGACAGCAGTTTCTTGTTATAAAGTCTTAGTGCATCACTCTTTCCAACTTGGGGCCACCTACCTATTTTTTATTCAGGAACAAACTGTACAATCTATCTCAAGACTTTACTTCGTACGTTATAACTAAAGTACACAAAGATTTATTTTTATTTCTGTGTACCTGTTAAATTAAAAACTCTTCCTTCCTTCCAGGGATCATTTTGATTCAAATACAATAAAATCTCAGACATAAAAACAACTCCCAATTACTCACTCACACACAAATACCTACTATATGCCAGACTGTATGCTAGAACAGTCTATAGAACTGAAAAAGGTGGAATAAGGCCCAGTCTTTGCCCTCAATTATTTGTTTACCTTTCATTGAGGGGAATGAAAGGTAATCAAATAATCCAGTATGAAAGTACTCAGAGAAGGGCCTATGAATGATGGAGTACTAGCAGTAATCCTGATTCAGTTCTCTATTTCTGTATAACAAACAATGTGGAAACTAAGTGACTTAAAACAACAAATTATTATCTTTTATGGCTCTAACCAAGCTATAAATCTGAGCTCCGCTGGGGGTTTCTTGCTCAGGGGGTCTCACATGTGGTTGCAGACAGACATCGACAGCAACTATATTCATCTGAAGGATTGGCTGGGCTTGATGTCCAAATAACTCCACTCACATGGTGTGAGCTGATGTAGGGCGCTCTCCATGTGGATTTTCACAGCATGGCGCTTAGATTCTAGAGTGCTCTAAGAGTGACCGTTCTGAGAAATCAAAGCCACAAGGCTTTCCACAATCAGTTTGGAAGTTATGCAGAGTTGTTTCTACCGCATTGGATTGGTCACAGAGCACCCACTTGGGTTCACTGTGGGAGCAGAACTCAAAATGTAGGGATCCTAGGAAGCATGGTTCCCCGAAGACCATCTCCACAGACTTGCTATCACAAGCACCGAATCATTTCAATAATATATAATAATAATAAATATATATATATTAAATTCGCTCTCCTTTTGGCTCTTAGAAGATCAATTGGAAAGCTGTTCTGGGACAACGTGACAGCAATGAGGCTACCCTAGCAGTAGCTGAGGGGATATTAATTCACTCAAGCTGCCAGGGTACAAGGTGACCCAAAGGAGGGAAAGGTGATGAAAAAGGGTGTGTGGTCAACACGTGAATATGCAAGAGCTGGCATAAATTAGAGCTACTTTAGGGCACCATCCTCCAAGAACTTCGGTATGAACAAATTTAGGTAATCTTCAAAAAGCCAAAACAGAGATGATAACTCTCAGTGTCTGAATCACCCAGACTTTAGTACCACAGGAGTCTCGTCCTCATTGTTGCACTTCACAGTTCCATGCTAATAAAGAAAGGCTATTTTTCACCTTCCTGACACACAGCAATTAAAAACATTTGTTTCTACAATAGAACTCTATGGATCTGTTCTTATCATATGTAATCAAGCAATTTGTCTAATCCAAACCAATTACTGTATCAGGTTGTAGCCGAGTTTGACTACTTTCACGCTTATTTTATTATTAATCCAGGCCCCTGTTCCTATTTGAACACAGGTTAGTAGTTTACAAAGTAGATAAAAATAGAAAATGCATCACTTCATCAGTATCAACTGTAAACGTGCCAGCTACCCCCTATTTCAGAATTGTGTCACAATTCTTTTTTTAAAATATTGTTGTATATTTTAAAATTTAAAAAGAATTCCTCAGAAAAATTCAATATTTAACCATTTTATTTGTATTAGCCTTTAAGAAAAAATTTGAAAGCATAATTAAAAAAAATTTTTTTTTAATTGCAGCTCAACTTTTGCCTAAAATTTACTCCACAGTATTAGCTATGTTGACCACAAGGTGGGGCTGTGATGTCACAATTTGGCAAGATTTATAAATACATAAACTACGTAAACCCGGATGAAACTAATTTAATAACACATAGTATAATAGAATAATCTCATTTTTCAAATATGCACTATTTTAATGACATAACTATTAATTCTCATCAGAAAACTATACTTCAGTTTGTCCAGTTCTCACATAGAAGTTATTGAGCTTTGTCAAATATAAAATCATCCTGAGTAGGTGGAGAAATATGTGTCACCATAATCCTTCCTATCATTTCACATCACATTCCCAAAGGAAGTTACTAAGTTTAAACCAGTTAAAAATAATGCCTTTAAAAATTATCTTATAATTAAGCACAGAGTAGTTCATTAACCATTACAAAACTACATGCTTTTTTATCCTCCTTTTCCATCTCTTAATTTTATTTGGTAATCTATTATTGATTTCAGGCAGGTAATTTGAAATAAAGTGCATTCTCTCCATTTCATCACTTAAAATTATTCTTTAGGTTGATTATTTGTGTCTTGTCTTGTTAAATAGGCAGAAATTTCTTTCTAATTTTCACAAGTGAATAAACAATCAAAGTTTTAGTCAACTATGTTTCTGTGAAGACAAAATAGCAGGCATACTAAACTAGTTACTTATCAAATAAATAAACATTACCATTAACTCAATAATATCTGTCAGGAATGAGACCACTTTTCCAAATAAATGTTTTTAAATCTATTTTAATTCATTAAGAGTGAAACAAAAATATAATTTAATGTTGATTTTTATTTTTTTTAAGAAATGCTGTTAGGGGGACTTAAGATTCATAAAGTTCACAAATTTGTAGTCACCTTCATTTATAAAAGGCATGAACCCCATTTACTCCTCCATGGTCTCACACTACTGTCAAGAGTATGTTCCCTCATAGACAATTTTCTGTAAATTTATACACACATATATGGCTTCTTGTTTTTAACATAAATGGTATCATACTCTAAATTTTAGAGTGTGACTTTATTCTCTCAGGTTCATCTCTTAGAGATATCTGATTATTGGAGATACATAGTTGATCCTTGACCATCATGGGTTTGAACTGTGCAGTTTCACTTATGCATGGTTTCTTCCCCTTTGCTACCCAAGACAGCTAGACCAACCCCTCCTCTTCCTCCTCCTCCTCAGCACACTCCATGAGAAGAGAGATAGTAAAAACTTTTATGATGATTCAGTTCCATTTAGCGAATAGTAAATATATTTTCTCTTCCTTATGATTTTCCTAATGACATTTTTTCCTCTAGCTTAATTGAAGAATACAATATATAATATATATAACATACAAAATGTGTTAATTGACTATTCATGTTATTGGTAAGGCTTCCAGTCAACAGTGGGCTACTTATTAGTAGTTTAGTTTTGGGGGAGTCAAAAGTTGTATGTGGATTCCCGACTGTGCAGGGGTCTGTCTCCCTAACGCCCACATTATTCAAGAGTCA
The DNA here is from genome assembly GCA_963574415.1 of Tarsius wallacei. Taxonomy (NCBI): domain Eukaryota; kingdom Metazoa; phylum Chordata; class Mammalia; order Primates; family Tarsiidae; genus Tarsius; species Tarsius wallacei. The sequence goes on along the minus strand of CAUYQG010014270.1, from coordinate 89,092 downwards.
AATGTGTGTATATACTTATTTTATTCTTTTAAAAGTCTTTATAATATTCCATAAAACAAACAAATCACACAATATAAGTTGTTTATGGAACTATCTTCTGCTCTTTTTCAAGCTGTTTTCTCCACCCACCATCTAATCCCACTTGTTTTCCATTTTCCAAAAGTTTTAATTGACTTTTGAAAAGTTTATCTTTTCCCCTCACTATGAATCATCTTTTTAAAGTTCCATTTTATATTATTTCAGGGGATAAGAAGACAAAAAAAAAATCATGCCCAGTCAACTACCTTGATCCAATTTCTAGAAACATAGCATGAGATTAAAATAGTTCTAACAGGTGACTACCCGTGTATTCCAAAACTAAAAAGAACTAGTAATTGGCAGATGTCTTTCTTATGAATTTTACTACAAAGGACATTAACCTGGCTTGCACAGGAAGAACTCCACCTGTTTTTATAGCCAGAGTCTGTTCTTATTGTTTCGTATCCACACCATACCTGGTGCTACATATTTTGAATGCCAACCATAATGTATAGAAATATAATTCACAAATCACTACTAAAATGTCTCCTCAACCTAGTAGGATGTGGACAGCTAGAATTTACTTTGGGTATTAAGACCCACCAAAGAAGAGAACAGAGGTAGAACCCAACTTCTTTCTTTCCCAAGTCCATCTCCAAGTGACTATAAATAATTTCTTCTTCACCACTATTTGTCAGTGTGTGGAACAATGCCTGACCCACAATGAAGGCTCAGAAAAATATCATGGAATAAATAAACATATATTGAATAAATGTTTAGCCTCTATTTCCTCACTTGTAAAATGGCTTAGCTCTAATCCCTAGTTATGCTAAGATTGAAGATTTTGTAATTAAATTTATAATTCTATAGTTTTGATAAGTAATGATATCACTAACTCTACTAAGTAAAATGAAAAATATCACTGTCTTTATATCCAGATATTCTTTTGAACTATTCCACCATACATTCACTTCTAAAGACAAGCCACCAATAATAAAGAGAACAACACGACCTTATTTTAAATTATTTTATTTTTCATAATTTTCTAACACATGGTGTTAGAAAATGAATTTTGGCACCATGATTAAGAACTCATTTTCAAGTTTAACCTTTAAATTAAAAACAGTAGCTACAATAAAGATATTTAAACCTTACTCAGACAAATGATGAAACATCAAGTCAACAAATATTTTTGTTGAGAAATTTTTAAAAAGTAGGATAGAGGGAAAATAATAAAGATGCTAAAAAGGGTAAAAAGGAGATTATGCCAAGAGAAAAAAGTGAATAACTCTTCCCCACAAAAAGAATAAGGAGAAAGACAAAGGGGAAAAAAGGAAGAAGCAAGGCTCATCAACTTTATTTTCCTGATATAAAATTCAAGTACTTGAAGAATTTTTTTAAAAAATCATCAAATGCACTTCTAATCTCAAACTGTTTTTTTCTCTCACTATTTTTTAGAACTTTTTTTTAAAGGAAATAAAACAAAAATCTGTTTTGACTTAAGCACACATGTTGATCTTAAGTCAATACTTAATATACTTTTAAAAAATGGAAATACTCTCCTAAATCTAATATCTACTTAGCATAATCTACTTTGGAAGATTCATCTGAAGAAACATAGGGTTTAAATTCTAATACAAATGTAAAATAATCTGTCTAACAATCTAAACAAAATTGTTTTCAACTGAATATACTCCCCAGTTGTGTTTTGTCCTAATTTTCTTACAGAAAAACATTGTGTAATATTTCCTTTGAGTTTCCTTAGTAATTACTGTAAATGAGGCCTGCAAAGATGGTCAAAAAGGTACTTTCACAATTGCATAAAATTCAGTGAGAATCAGATTTCCAAGGGTTTAAAACTTATTAATTTCACGTATGTCCATTTTGTCTACATTTCCTCTACATGCTGATAAATAAAATTCTTCCCGGATTTTTTTAAATAAGAAAATATTATTAATCTTGTTGATCACTTGTACATTTGTACCTGAATATTTTATCCACTTGAAATACAAATTCATAAAATTGTCATTATTCTCAGAGATAATAAAGAATAGAAATAAATATTTTTCACTTTTTTTCTTTCTTTTCTTCAAACTGTGTTTTAAGGCTCAGAGCAGACATTAAGAAACATCAAACAATTTTTTATAAAAAGTTTTTCAAATGTTTGACCCAAAGTGAAGTTGTTCTGTAGAAGTTATTTAAATATTCCTCTCATCTTCTCAAGCACAACTTCCAAGACATGTTCATGCCAGTCATCCATCCAAAAGAAAATTCAATTCAATGAAAAGTAAATAACTTAGGGATCTATAAATGACACTGCAATGTATCTTGTTCCGTTTTTAACAGGAAGTCCTTCATGCAAATGTGTGAGTCTCCCAGGATGCATGAAGCTCCAGCCTTTACGTGGTGATTCAATTGAGCAATTGTATCTTAGAAATTTGCATCCACCTCCCTAAAAAGTTAAAACAAAGAGATCTGTCAGCTTTTAATTTTTAACTTTAATCAGTGGCAAAATTCACATTATGCCATTTTAGCAGAATCTAAAAAAGAAACTAAGGCAAGGGCATCTTTCTTTTGAGTAATCTAAAGAAATAAGGTCATAACTACCTGAAAATCTTCTCCCACATTATTGAGTGCAATGTTGATGGTAAATGTAGAAGCATCATGATGAGGGCGAAGAGAACGTTGTCTTTCAGGGGAGTATTTTACTACAAAATTCAGTAGTGCAAATCCCTTTAAAAAAAAAAAAAAAAGCAAAGTAAGCCAGCGGATTTGCTTATTAATAAAAGCATTTAAAAAGCACATATGGGTAAAAATTCATAGGAAGAAGGAAAGAGGGGTAGGAGGATCACTACCTTTGTATAATAGCCCGCAAAGACCTTCAGTGTAACCGGTGCAATAAACTCCCGGATAAAATGAAGCCATACGTTCTCCAGATCAACTTGCTTCATGTGGATATCATCAGTTGGGACATTTTCATAACCACCAGTTATACGACTATCCTAGAAACAGCATTAATGACATCATAAAGTGTAATCCATGTGCAATTCACATTTACATCATGGTATCTTTTTTTTAACCACAGATCATAATAAACTATAAAAATAACAGTTGTTCAATTATAGTGTACCATCTGCTTTAATTGTAAAGCTATCAAAATAACTTAGATAACATAGCTTTGCAAATGATACAGTGATGAAGGTAAGTATTGTAGAATCAGTAGATTCCTTTCCTACTTATTCAATGTACATGTGAGGTTTAACTATAAAGTAAATAAAAATGACATCTTAAGTTTTCACATCCCCTCTTTTAAAAAAATGAGGGGTTTTTTTTGTTTTTTTGTTTGTTTTTTCCAGTGACCCTTCAGGCAGTCTTAGCTGCTTGAGGAACATAGATTCCATGTATCTGTTCTTTGGATTATCAACCACTGAAAACAAACGTTCGCTGCTGTTCCTCCCCTCTATTTTGTGACATCCAAAGCCTTTCAAAGACTGCTTTTCATTATTTCGCAACCTACTGACTTGAAGTTCTTTCTTATACTTTGAATTTCCCTCTCCCTAATCAGCTAACTAATTGTACAGAAGCAGTAATATTCCACAGTATTCCACTAACATTCCCTGGCATTGTAAAAGAGATGGCATCTGTCAATTCTCAGAGGAAAATAAACACATCAAACCACCCACAGTAATATTTTCTGCCAAGTATTTGACATTGAACGTAAACGTAAAACTGAATTACACCAAAGGTGCTCAGATACTTCTTTCCATGTTAACACAAAACAATCGTTTTGACAGCCAACCTGATAAAGTTTGTCTTAGTATTGTCACTACAGTTCCAGTGAAAATGCATGAAAACTCGGGGAATAAAAAGTGGCCTTGGAGAAGAGCAATACCATGCCACGCCATAAAGACATGGATTTCCGGTCCACCACCAGTGTCAGGACACTGCCCCCTAGGCACCATCCATTGGTGCATCACATGAGAAGTTAGGGCCTAGATACATTAAATGATTTCCTCAAGTATTAAACAATTAGCTGGTAGCAGAATTTGACTGAAAACAGTTCTCCTGATAGCCTTGGCTAGCCAGTTATGTCTAGAACTCAGAGATGTAGGATAAAAAGAACATATCCCCTCTGAATTATCTGAATATCCACTCCCTAACCACCCCCCTGCCCCCCACACACACACAAACACACAAATTTTAGTTCTTTTTGTGAAATTACAACTTACATGATGTTTTCCCCCAGACCACTGGCCATAATGCTCCATTTCTTCGACTAGCTCATCACAGGCTTTTTCAGAAAATATGGGGAACCAAAAGACATCAGGACAAGGCTATAAAACATGGTATCATCATTAGAAGACATAATAGCATCTGTGTCTTAAAAGTCTAAAATAGCTCTTCTAACAAATATAAAATAAAAAGTTCTAAAGAACTAGAAAACAATGTATCATAACTTAATTAGCACTATTTATTTTGTTTCTCATGGTCCATAAAATAGTGGTTCATCTCAGAACTGGTGACACCTTACAATTTTTTAAAATGAAGTATTAGAATTTATTTTTTAAAAGAGCCCACAAGAAAAGACTCTTTCTTTAAGAAAGCCCAATTTCTTTCAAAGATAAGCTTTCATTGAAAGAAATCTACACCCGGTATCTGTCAAGGGTTCCTTGTTTTTAGTGGTTTCAGAAAGCTACAACTCTTAGGAAAAACTTTTTTTAAAAGTCATGAACTTAAATTATTGTTAATCTCCATTTTCTACATTTTTACAACTCTATGATACTTAAGGCTATGTAATTAATAATTAAACTGCGTGAATGTTACATAAAGGATAGCTTCTCAACTTTCACATCTTCCACTAAAGTAGTATTACATTGATATTACTGCTTTCTGGAAAACACAGCAAAAATGTTCTATATGTCATAATCATTATTAAAACCAACCTGCTCAACTAGATTTTCAGTGAAAATCTTTGAATAATCCCGGTTTATATATTTTTCCTTCCAGTCCTACAAAAAAATATATATTAAAGGAAATAACTTATAAATATTTTACTGACAAACATAAAGTACATATATCTTATAAATTACTCCAACAATTTATAAATGATTATGTGTAGTGAACAAAAGAGGACTTTTCAGAAACCATAGTATATGTTTTAATCTTTGCCTGATTCTATGTGTGTCTACATTATTCTATGAAACTCAACATTTTTATTTATGAAATTTTACACTGCAGGATTTTAAAACTTGAATAATCTTACAGTGAACAGATTTTCATGCTTAAATGTTCCTTGACTCATGATAGGATTATGTCCCAATAAACCCATGGTAAGTTGAAAATGCATTTAATACTGTGATAAACCCATTAGAAAGTGGAAAATTCCTAAGTCAAACCATCAGAAGTCTGGGACTGCCAGTATTTTACATATATATATGTAATGCGTGTGTGTTTAGAAGCAAAAAATGGGCAAAATTCTACAACAAATATTAGTAAAAATTAATTAGTAGATTAATTTACTAGGGTCTTATATATACTTTTATAGTAAACTAATCTAAAATTTTCTGACTTATTTAAATGAATTTCAAATTTCTGCCTCTGCTTCAGTTTTTAATAATTTTTAAAAGAATGATCATGGCATTGCTAGCACTTTTATTTTTTTGTTACTAAAATTAAGGCTGTATATTGAAAAAAGTTTATTTTCATTCTAATTCATGAATTTGATTATTCTCTTTGACCAATATCTGGCATAAAACCACAGATAAAACAATCTACATTTTTTTTTTCAACATAAGCTAAAGAATCCTTTTTCTTGGGGCAAATGCTTTATTTAAATATGAGTACTGAAAGATATTAATGTTAAACAAATAAATAAATAAATAGGGTATTCATTAAAATAGAGAGTGATTCAGGTTTCCAAAAAGATCTCTTCTAAAATGTATTTACAATATTTAACAAAACTCTTCATTTTCTCTTTACAAAGTATAAAGATAAGAGAGCCAACGGGAAAGAACTGAGGCATGTACTCAAAAAAATTCCAATCAAAATGTTTCAAAAAATATTTGACTGGAATATATATTTCGAGACAAGATTTCAGAAGGGCTGATAATTTATATCATGATAATTTATATGCCATTTTTATTTTGCATATCTGTTTATATGCAACTCAGATATTTTTGATGTGAAGTAAACAAAACTATCTTCAAATTATTTAATAAATTTCATTTACCCATTGTATAGAAAGACCAAATTTCTGTATTACCTCATTATTCTAATATTTATTTGCTTTCTAATATATAGAAATATATATATATATAGAATATATAGAAAAAAATTAGAAGCGATCACCTATATGATTTCAAAATTTTTAACTATAGCATTTTTCCCCTATGCATCAGTACTTTTTTTTTAAGTTAAAAAAAAAAAAAAAGCCCTGGAGATTTTTACATTAGGATATTAACACTAACATTTCATTTTAGACCAACTTTCAAATAATTGAGCAAACTTTGACTTTACTAGTTTCTTAGAAATTCAGGTAACAGGATAATCACTAAGTATTTGGCGATGGGATTTCTCTCATGAAGCATATTGATCAGGCTACTTTAACAAAGAACAAAGAAGGCCTTGACAAGAAAAGTAGTTCTTACTCGATTATGGTATTTTCATTGCATGCTCTCTAAGACAAATTCTTACACAAATGTCTACAATTCAGTATATAATTTAGGACATCTTACCAGGAAACTAATGTTACCCACAAAATCAAATAATTCTATCCCTCAAGGTACCAAGAAATTCAGTGCCAAAGTGAAATACAGAATTCCACCTTCACCACTTAAAAAGCCTCTTTTCAACTCTACTCCTGTGAAAGATGAAGATATGCACCTAATCTGAAACAAAAGTACTTTTAAAGTAATAAAGTGTCAAAAGATATTCTTTTTTCTATTCAACAGAATATCCAGAGACTGTTGAATGTACTATTCCAGGATCACAACTATTCCTACAAAATAAAAGCAACTCTCATCAGGTGGATTGAGTCTTTGCAGTGTGAAACTTTTACTACTGGTGAGGGAAAACCATTACAGCAGGGTTACAGAGATGATTGTTCAAGAGAGTATTTTCCCTTGAATAAATGCGTCAACTTGTCTAATGAAAAGAAGTCTTGGAAAACCTAAGAAAAACTAATTACTGTATGATTCAAATCTGTAAAAAAAGAAAGAAGAAAAACAGACGTTAAAAGGAAATAGTTTCCTCAAGTTAAGCCTTCCTTTATATGCTGGATCAGCATACTCTAAATTTTCTCTGGCTATATTTGGTGCACATTCACAAAACTGTAAAAATAAGTTAACAAAATAATAACAGGTATTTTCCCAGACTAAATTCTTGAATTTTCTTCCCCAAAATAAATATCATATGTGAGTATTAGTAAACATTTTTCTGAAATTGTGATTAAAAATTAGATGATGTTTTTGAATACATAAAAAAAAATATCGGGTGAAAACAGAGAAACTGATAATTCCTTTCTCCAAAACTAATATATGTATTAATAAAAACAGTTGTTGGTCTAGTTTAGATCTACTCCATAGATCATGAAATATAATTGATTATGTCATTTTTCAAAAGTCTCACCACATTTTTATATTATTACTAGTTTTACGTCCATTTAGAGGTATAGGAAACTAATAAAGTTGAATATGAGATACATACCACAGGATTTTCAAAAATCTGCCAGAGGTCATTGTTATAATGGGAAGTATTATAATTAGCAGTTGATAATAGCCTTCCAAATTCATGTCTATTAGAAATGTACATGAATACACCCTATATGCCAAAAAATAACAGTATTAATCATAGAGGTAGGTACAAAAATACATTTAATTGTAGGAAAAATACATAAGATATTAATTTCAATTTTAATTTCATTTATAAACATGCATTTTTACTTTCCATATAAAACATGCATCATTTAAAATAAAAAATAAAATTTGGTTATGAATGCCAAACATCACACAAAACTAGTAGACAGCACTGACACTCAACTGAAAAAAAGAAGAATGGACCGTTTTTGTCCATTTCTCATTGATCCTAGATGAAGATATCGTGGAAAAAATTCCTGTTTAAAAGAAGAAATATATTTGAGATACCAAGTGCAATAAATTGTATCTCTTCTTTCCCTTTCAAAGAAGACAAGGTCACATTTTTAAACAAGAATTCAAAGTGTCAGTAATATTTCATCAGTCTATTTAATTCTCCTGTTGTTCTAATATGTAAAGAAAGACTGAACACCAAAATAAGTTGTGCATTATAAAGGCAGCTTTAAAAAAAAGTCTCATATCCTTGCCCCAAACCAAATAAATGTGGAGAACACCAACGAGGTAAACTTGTTTCTTTTTGCACCTGTTTTAATGGCAAGAGGATTAGTGACGAATAAAATAAATCAATAAAGAGTACCCAATATTTTACCAAGTGAAATGACTTGGGCTTAACTTTCTCACCTGTCAACCATAAAATGCAAATCAGTCCAAAGAACAAGAGTTGACTATCACACAATGCCCACCCCCAAATCACACAAAACATACACACACACACACATATATACAGATTACTAACCAATGAATACCAACATTTTACCAAGCTAAATGCAAAGAAAGCTCTTAAAGAAACTTTACTGCTAGGCAATATACCATATCAAATAATAATTAAATAAACAAAAATAAATAAAAATAAATAAAAAAATAACACCTTTGGGGGGCTGAGCATTTGGAATGTTTCCGGAGTAGGGGAGTCTTTTTCCCTTTGTAAAGTCTAAAATGAAGAGAAGCATTGGGTAAGTTGACCTGCACACCCACTCTCTCAGGTATTCTTTGGTAAATAAAAATAGCAGCTCTTGAACAAAAGCTGACATTCTGAAATGTCCTTAATAGACAACATGCAGAACAAGCAAAGCTTATAGCGCACACAAAGAAACATTTCCAGCCCTTTCAGCCTTTTCTTTCTTTTTTTTTTTTTTTTTCGGTCAAACATAAATCCAAGCTCATTCCTTAGTAGAACTTTCATTAGACACACAATTAAGACAAAGGGAACAATGAGTAAGAAAGGCCATTCCAGGATGCGCTGTTGAGTCAAATTAGCCAAACATGAGCACGAAATACAATCATAGGTACTGAGGATATTCAATAATAACAATGCACATAGGTTTGTGGGAGAAACAAACATATTCAAACAACACATGCCTTGTTAAACTAAGAAAAAAAAATACTTGCCAACTTTTCTGATTTTTTTCCCAAATCGCAATAGCTTATACAAATTTGGAAATTAGAAATAAAATAACCCAGTTATTTCTTTAAAAAATCATATAAATATGTTTTAAAATATATTTATACATTTTGAAATCAAACCATTTTATGCAGCCATTTTAAGTTTTATAATGGAAGTATATTTGTAGAACAGCAAGGTATCATTAGTTTTTTATATAAGTTAACTCATGTCCCAGTTTAGTGGTAAGAAACTTGCTTTTTAAGAATTATGAGGTTAATAATTATGTAAAGTACTCCTACAGAAAATATGGACATTAATTTTGGAACAAAAACGTGTTCTTAAAAGTGCAGTGAACATTTCACCAAAGTTTTATCTAATTAACTTTAATTAGGTGACGTTTTCACTACAGAATTTCAAATGGAAATAAAGATGTATTCTTAAAAGAGCAAAATTGTTTTATAACAATTTCTTTTTATTACTGAAATCCTGTTGCTATATGAGTCAGCCTGAGCACCAAACCTAACATTTTTCAAGTTGTTTCTACAGGCAAATATTCAAAAATTATTCTCCAAAATTGCTCTCGAGCTTTCAATACAGAACCAAAAAAATTGGCTAGTACTTACAAATTAGAAAGAAAAAGGGCATCAAAACACAGTGACACACCAACTGGTAAAGCAAGCCATCTTATGAGAACATTCAAGCAAGCCATCATTGTATATCTTACCATTTCTCTAGCATTTCGGCAAAGTGCCATATCAGGATCCAATTTATCACGAACAAAATAGTTCCTTTCATTCATCTCTGATCGGAGTGTCTTTCCCTTAATTAAATACACATTAGCCATGTATGGGACATTCCATACTCCTCTGGAAGTAAAGAGAACACATTCCAAAATACCACATATACAAATCATTTTAAGTTTTATTTCTACATGTTTAGAATAAATGCTTTGTATGTGTGTAAATTTTGTACATATAAAATATTAAATCAACACAACAAACACATTTAATGATATTTGACATATATATATGATTACTTGGCATGCACTATATTTTTATGAGAATTAGGAAACGAACTACTATCTCTTTAGATAAATTTCAATTTAGAGTTGCTATCTGTTTGGCATTTTTAGCTGTCACCTCTTATTTAATTGTTGCAGTTAGGGACTAATATTTTGTTGTACAGAATGTGCTTCCACTTAAGTTTAAAGAGTCTGATAGTAAAATTAATAACATACAACCAGTGCAGCGCTAGAGCCAGTGCATACTGGCTTCCCAAAGCTGACTTTTAGTACCAAGTCTATGTTTAGTGATTTCACACTGGAATCCTGAAATCAGCCATGGTAGCAGTATTTACAGATATTGGCATACACTATAAATCAAGGCATCCCCCACCCCGAGAGCCAATTGTTAGGCATTTACCAGTGTGCAAATGAATATAGCCTAAAGTGCTCCTAAATTATGTTCTTTTGCATTTCTTTAAGCCATCTCAAATCTTTTGCAGAAAAAGGAAGAAAATAATGAAGAAATCTAGCCATAAGTACATGAGTGCTGGGAGACACTTTTGTCTTTCATCCTTCTACCCCTCATCCTTATTCTGAACATGACTCATTTCCTAAGAAACACAAAAGAAACGTTTTGCCTCAAAGACTGTGAATGTTGCTTTTAGAGAACAGCAAGATAAGATCTTTGCCAAGGAAATGTGGGTAGACAGCCTTAAGAATTACAGCAGTCCCCCTTATGTGAAGGGAATATGTTCGAAGACCCCCAGTAGATGTCTGAAACCACAGATAATATTGAACACACACACACACACACACACACATATACACATACAGTACTATGTTTTTCCTACACATACTTATGATAAAGCTTAATTTATAAATTAAGCACAGTAAGAGATTAACAATAACAAACAAAATAAACTATAAGGATATACTGTAATAAAAGTTATATAAATGTGGTTTCTTTCTCTCTTTCTCAAAATATCGTAATATTTTCAGACCACAGTTGACCACAAGTAAACTGAAACCATGGAAAGCAAATCCTCAGATAAGAAGGGACTACTGTGTACAATGTGTCAGCTGAATTCAGAATTTATCTATGCTGGATTAAGCAGTGTTTCAGTTTTGAAGGAAAAAAATCTCTCTCTGTCTCTCTGTCTCTCTGTCTCCCTCTGTCCCTCTGTCCCTCTCTCCCTCTCTCTCTCTCACTTTCTCTCTCTCTCTCTCTCTCTAAGATGTCATTCCTTCCTGTAGCTTTGGAATATGGCGTATATTCTTATATTAACTAGATCAAAAGCCTCTACCATATGCTTTTCCTTACATTCTAGACAATGGGAAGTACTGTATGATAGGAGGTTGGAGATTTTCTGCAACGTAAAACACAAATTCTCCACTCTATTTTTGCAAACCTTCATTTTGGCTTTGCCAACAGATAGTATAAGGTACATGGTCTATACAAATCATCCCAGAGTCCATAAAACTACACCGGAACAGCAGAATACGATTTTACTAGTGTCTTCTCAGCTATCATACTTACTAACTGCAGTTAACAAAAGCCTGCATCATATTTGCATCATTCAGATTTAAGCTTTCTATACCAATTAGCATTTTCACAAGTAAAACATCCTTTTACTACTCAGCTGTTTAAAGAGAAATGTGATTTTCTCTCTAAAGTTAAGGGCACATCTTTTTAGTTCACTTTTTAATTGGGCTGATGTGTTTGAGAACTAAGACAAAGCACCTAATGGGTCAGTCACTCTGGTTCATCATCTGTATGAAAAAAAGAATGACATTCATCCTAGATACTGTCTTGGCAAAACTACTGCGATTGTGATTATTTTTAGCTTAAAAAATATCAACCAAGCCAGGCTCGGTGGCTCAGCCTGTAATCCCGCGCCTTTGGGAGGCTGAGGTGAGTGGATTGCCTGAGCCCGCGGGTTCGAGACCCGCCTGGGCAGGCGAGACCTCATCTCTACAATAAATCAAAAAATTAGCCAGGCGTGGTAGCGCAGGCCTGTAGTTCCAGCTACTCGGAAGGCTGAGGCGGAAGGATGGCCGGAGCCCAGCAGGTCGAGGCTGCGGTGGCCGGGAGCGGCCGCTGCACTCCAGTCTGGGCGACAGAGTGAGACTCCAACTCAAAAAAAAAAAAATGTTTAAGCCAAATTTGTGATATAGTAACATAAGGATTTTTTATTAATGCATTAACTAACAAGATATAGTAGTGAGTTTAATAACTGTTAACATTTCTAAGTAGTGATGCAAATAAAATATATTGCAGCATTTCCTTCCATTCTGAATTTAGGTAATAAGTCACAGAATTTTAATAGCTGTGACTCTGCAATCAATAGAAATCATAGATATTTTCATATCATATTGCAACAATATTAATTATAGTTGGACTTTGGGAGGAGTTAAGGAATACTCTGTTGCCTAAAAATATTTGTGTGTATGTTGGTGTGTGTATGTGTATGTGCCAGTACGTCGCAATATGATATGAGAATATCTATGATTTCTATTGATTGCAGATTCATAACTATTAATATTCTGTGACTTATTACCTAAATTCAGAATGGAAGGAAATGCTGCAATTCTGTTTGAGATATAATTTTCTTCTTACACAACCTCTCAAGTCCTAGATTAAGAACCACTGGAATACTAGAAACAGCAAGAGGTTTGGGGTTGAGATATGCAAATTTGATTATCTCATGTTGTATGACCTTTGGCAAATTTCTTAATTTGACTTTAAAATGCTGAAGTTTAGAACTGCATAGTATTATTTATAAAGATTAAAGATACAATATATTAGGCTCTGAGCACATAGCAAGCATTCAATAAGTGGAAAATATCATTTTTTACATAAAATTATTATAAAAGAATATTTTTTTAAAAGAAAGAAAATCATCCCACCCTACTATAAAAGAAACCCACAGTTAATTTCGCTTCCTCTTCTTCTGAACTTTTTTCTCCTTATGCTTGATTTATTTATTATATTTTACACATTATTAAAGTGTTCACAATTTGGTATCCTGCTGTTTTTCACTTAAAAACAATGTGATAAATATTTTCTGTGCTTTTTGAAATAATTTCTAAATGATACATAGCAATTTAAAATAGTAGCAGCAATGCCTGAGAGTAGCAGTTTCATTGCATTCTGACCTGTATTCCTGAAAAATGTTGACATTAAAGTAAAAAGGATGACTTTAAAAATATACCCAACAGTGCAAAAATTAACCTAACAAGTTTATTTTTCTAAAAATATTCTCAGTCAAAACATAAGCCAGAATGGTAATTACAGAACTAAAAAGAATGAAAGATCTTGAACATTACATATCAAAACCTATTATGGTAAAAATTGAACACAGAGGAAAAATACATAGCTCTATGAGTTATCATTATTATTAATAGAAAAATAGAACTTTTTCTAATCAAGCATTTTTTAAACTCTAGGACATAACAAAATAAAAGAAAGTAACAGTGGAAAATAAAAATAAAGGACAAAAATAATGACTTAAAAGGCAAAAGAGAAAAACAAAAAGAACTAATAAGCAAAACCAAGAGCCAGTTCCTTAAATGAATGAATAAGATAGAAAAACACTGGTGCATCAGACCAAGAAGGAAAAGCATTAGAAATGAGAAAATGCATACAATCAGAGATATAGAAAATTTAAAATACTATAGAAAAATACTAGTAGAGTCTATGTCAAAAGCTTAGAAATCCATATGAACTAAATAGTTTTACAGAAATTATTCACTACCAAAAATAAAAGGTAAAAAAATGGAATAAATGAATACACTTAGAAGAAAATGAAAAGTTTACCAAATAATTTCCTGTAACCATAAAATCTAACTGTATGTTAAAAGAGCAATAGGTGATGATCAGGTAATATTTATTTCAGGGAGGCACATATTGTTTGACATGAAGCCTCTCCAGTTTGGGCCATACCATATTTTAACTTTGAAGTGAAAATTTCAGTACTCTAAGCCATAAAATGCAATTTTTAAAGTATGCCCCTTGCAGACCAAAAAAAGAAAAAGAAAGGAAAAAAATGGACTAGCAGTGGAAAAAGGTGCTCAAAGTTAAAACAAAACCAGACAGCCACAGCTAGGTGAGGGAAACTCTATGTATTCTATGTTCTCAGAACGACGTTGTAAAAATACCACAGGTTCTCCTTTTCTCCAAACCAGTTTCTGTTGTAGGTGCCAAGAACATTCCCCGACCCCACTCCATGCACACTGGCCATTTGAAAGAAACATCTGACAGAGACTTTCAGTTTTTTGTTTATTTAGGCTTTGAAAACCAACCAATGAGAGCACACCTGAGCTCAGAGCTCACTTGTCCTGGCCAATTGGGGCTCAGCTGTATCAACTGATCAAGCCTCAGCTGAATTGACCAATCAGAACTTAGGGAGTTTCAATCCTTCATTTCCATAAAAGGACCTGACTCTGGGCTAGAATTTTGCTATAAAACCTAAACCTTCTTTTTGTTCTCTGAAAACACATTAGTTTTACACAGAAGGCTGTGTCTCCCTAGTTTGCAAACTGTTCATTGGAATAAAGTATTTCACCTTCAAATTACTTTTCAGATAACTTTTGTTCACACAATGCCCAAACAATACTCAGATATTTTCAGTTTTCTACTTATTAGTGAGAAATTTGTCTGAAGAACGCTGGATCCCAGAATCTTATAACCATGACTCTGTAAACTAGGACTGGCCAGACAGAAAATACTAAATGTACATTGTTTGATTGATGGATACCCTAAAAGTCCTGACTTCACCGCTATGGAATCCATGCATGTAACAAAAGTATACTTGTACCTCATAAATTTATACAAATAAAAACAAATTAAAAACACATTAAAAATTAGTAAAAAAGAAAACATACAGGTTGTTCTGATTCTTTTAAATAGACTTTCCAGGGCATGAGAAATTGCTGACAAAATTTATCCCAAAGGTGAAATTCGATTAGCCTAGATGTTATCCCAAACTTTCTTTTGCTATATTTGGGAAACAACAGTCAAACAGATTAGGAAAACATGAATCAAATATAGTAACAGAATTTCTAAACAACAGAGCTTCAAATAGAGGATTTACATATGTTAGTATTTGCCCTTCAGTGCATACATGCAACTATAATAAAGGATATTTTATGTTTTTTTAAATATTGAATATTAAATAAGGTGGCTTAGGAAGGCCTTTCTGAGAAAATGACTTTGAGTAAAGGTCTGAATGAAATGGGGGAGCTAGAAAATATATGTAGAAAGTGGAGGGAATCACAACTTCCAAGGCCTTGATGTAGAGTGAACCTGGCATCACAAAGAAGCCACAGTGAAAGAGAGAACCAGGAGAAAAAAAGAGTAGGGGATGAGCTCAGAGAGGTAATGGGAGACCAGATCATGCAGTAGCTTTCATTCATAGGACAGATTAGCCTTATTCTGAGTCATATGCGAAGCCACTGCCTTACCTCAAATAGTGTTTTAATGTGTCATAATATACATTACAAGAAGTGAATATAAAAGTACATGGTAAAACATAGAAACATTTCTAGTAAAATCGGCAATAAAAGCAAGGATGTTTACTATTCCTTATATTATTGAACTTTGTTGTGGAGATGCATTGTTATAGGGGGAACCATGCAACAGAAAACAAAAGAAAGTTACACAATTGAAAGCAAATAACAAAATCATTGTTTGCAGATAATGTGTGTGTCTATTTAGAAAATACAATGAAAATCTAATAAAAAAAACTAATAGAAACAGTAATGGAGTTCATTAAGGCAATCAGACATATTATTATATTTATGAAAAATAAAATACTTATAAGATACAAAGTAGATTTATATGAAAAAGTATATATTAGAATTGATAAACTATAGTAATATGTATGTTTTAAAAGCTTTCCTAAATACCAGTAATAAATGACTGGAAAATATAATGGAGGAAACAATTTTATTCACAATAAACCTGGAAACATAAGATACCCAGGAATAAAATTACAAGAAACATACAAGACCTTCTTCATGAGATCAAAACTTTATTAAGTGACATTTGTTTAAACTTAAAAGAATGAAAAGCTGTATTATGTTCCTGGATGGAAAAACTCAATATTCAGAAGATGTTAATTCTCACTAAGTAACCTGCAAATGTAATGAAATTGCAATCAAATTTTTATAAGATTTTTAAAAAATCTGACAAATTGATTCTAAAATACAATTGAAAGAATAAATGAAACAGAAGAAAGTTTAGAATCCATAGTATTTATATAAATTCAATTTATGATGAAATTGGAATTTCAAATCAAGGGAGTAATTGGTCAATAGATTATTAGAAAATTTTGATTTTCATTAAACAAAGATAGATACTCATTTGATACCATTAACAAAAAGTAAGTTCAAGCCGAATCTAAAATTTAAATGTTAAAATAAAATCATAAAGGAGTCAATGTAATTAATCTTCTTATAATCTTGAAGCAGGAAAAAGATCTTTTAAAGCATAACACAAAATCCAGAAATTTTGAAGAAAAGATTGAAAAGTTTGATAAGAAAAATACTTAAAACTTTGGCATGACAAAAGACTATAAACAAAGTTGAAAGAGAAATGCCAAAGTAGGAAAATATTTACAACATATATTGGCAAAGAGTTACACTCCTTAATATAAGTATCACAATGTGGGGAGATGGGCAAATGATAAAGACAGGCTAATTATAGATTTTAAATATCTATGGATCTATTTCAATTTTAAAATTTCTCCAAAAATGCTTGCACAAGTGCACAGAAATGAATATATTGGATATTTGCACCAATTTTGTTTGTATCAGTAAGGACTGCACACATACCAAGTGTCCACTATTTAGTAACTGGTTAAATTAATTATGGTACATTTGTATTGAATAACTATATAGCCATTTAAAACAATGAGATAGATCTATGCAAACTGAATAAAAAATGTCCCTTAAAAATTGTTCATTTAAAACTATAAGGTGCTAACAGTATCTGTAGTACTAAT
This sequence comes from Tarsius wallacei, assembly GCA_963574415.1. Taxonomy (NCBI): domain Eukaryota; kingdom Metazoa; phylum Chordata; class Mammalia; order Primates; family Tarsiidae; genus Tarsius; species Tarsius wallacei. The sequence goes on along the minus strand of CAUYQG010014270.1, from coordinate 71,812 downwards.
ATACATACATAATAGTAGGAGCTTATTAAAATATATATACACATATACATATATATGAGCATACATTTATGCATGGAGAAAAGTCTGGATTGGTAAAATTTCAGATTTGTAGTAATAGTAACAGTGAACACTTACAATGCAGTTACTATGTACCAGGCAGTTTTCTAAATGATTTTTCAAATATTACCCCATTTAAATTACCCAACACCCCTATGAGGTAGGCACTGTTTTTCATATTTTATGAAGGGGGAAATTGAGGCACAGAACAAGTTAAGTGACTTGCTAAAGGTCACACAACAAATTTGATAATCATAAGTTGTATGCCTTCAGTGGGAATCCTCACAACAGTACAGAGGATACATCTTAGCTCCGCCCTCTAAGTGACAGCTCAGATACAAGGGAACCACACCACCTGGGTGGCTTCGAGAGTCCTCCCTAGCTTAGAAGATCTAAGCATCACACAGGAAACCGATATCTCTTATAACAACTTATGGACATAGACAGCTTCCAAGTCCCCTCAAAGAGAATGACAGTTTCATACAACTCTGCATTCAGAAGCCCCTACCTGTGCTTTCTACCAGGTTATTTATAGTTCATTCATAGTCCTCCTGGTTCATTTACCAGTCAGGGGTACTCTCTATTAAAATCTATTTCAGGTTTCCAGGAAATAAACTGTAGAGAGCAATTTAGCATTATCTGTCAAGATTACAAATATGCATATCCTTTGGTTCAGCAATTCCACTTTTAGGAATTTATCTTCCAGATATACTCATACATGTGCAAATGATATATGTACAAAGTTATTCATCATAGTACTGTTTCTAATGCAAAATATAGAACACAATTTAATTCTCTCTTTAATATGGGACTGGTCAAATAAATTATGGTTCAGTCATACAATGTAATACTATGTGATAATAAAAATGACTGAAGAAGCTCTTTTGCGTACTGATGTTTGGTGATCACTAAGACAACAAGATGCTACCATGTGTAAAAGAAAAAGAGAGACAGAATTTTATATACACTGCTATAATTTAAATATCTGACCCTCCAAATCTCATGTTGAAATATGATCCCCAATGTTGGAGGTGGAAACTAGTGGGAGGTGTTTGGGACATGGGGGTGTATACCTCCTGAATAGATTAAGGCTCTAGGGGGTGAGTTTGTCCTCACTCTGTTAGTTCCCAGGAGAACTGGTTGTTTAAAAGAACCTGGCCCAAGCCGGGCTCGGTGACTCAGCCAGTAATCCTGCGCCTTGGGAGGCTGAAGTGAGTTGATTGCCTGAGCCCGCGGGTTTGAGATCCGCCTGGGCAACTTGGCGAGACCTCATCTCTACAATAAATCAAAAATGAGCCGGGCGTGGTAGCGTGCGCCTGTAGTTCCAGCTACTCAGAAGGCTGAGGCGGAAGGATCGCCGGAGCCCAGCAGGTTGAGGCTGCGGTTGTCGGGAGCGGCCACTGCACTCTTCTGGGCGACAGAGGGGGACTCCAACTCAAAAAAAAAGATCCTGGCCCTTCTCCCACTCTCTCTTGCCTCCTGTCTCACCATGTGATCTCTACCCATATCATCTCCCCTTCACCCTCCCTCATGAGTAGAAACTTCCTTATGTCCTTACCACAGATGTTGGCATCATGCTTTTTGTACAGCCTGTAAAACTATGAGCCAAATGAACCTCTTTTCTTTTTAAATTACTCAGGCTCAGATATTCCTTTATAGCAACACAAGCGGAATAAGATATATACTTATATGCTGTATGTACACAGAGTATCTTTGCAAAGGTAACCAAGAAACTGCCTCTAGGGAAGTCAATTACATGGCTACAAAGCACAGTTGACGTATACGCATGGCACTTTTAAACCTTGGCACTTTATTACTTATGCAGAACATCACTTAGATTAAAATTTTGAACAAAAAAATACATGTGAAGAACAACTGACCTTTGGGCTCGGTAGATATATTTAGAGTTTCCCGTGAGCCGGTACAGCAGCAAGAAGACATAGGCACTGCCAGCTACACCATGGCAAATCCCTGGCCCCTTCTTTAGCAGGCCTTTCTGCCACGTGAGTTCCCCACACCGGATACACGTGTCCAGGTACTGTGGTTTCTTGGAAACCAGATAAGCTTTGGCAAACAGATAGGCAATTCCTGTGAAAACATTAAAGACATTAGAAGTGACTTTCAGGACATAATAATATGAAGCAGAACTTCTCAAAATGGAAAAAGTTCACAAATCATTTAGGTATTTATTGATAAAACACAGATCCTAATATGGTAGTTCTGAGGTGAGCCTGAGATACTGCATTTCTAACAGGTGCCCTTCTGGGGACCACACTTTGAGAGTAAGGTGATAGAATGTTCTACAAGGGAGTCTTATTTTCCCTGTGGGATTTTAGGTTGTTTTAATTGTATCATGGGTTTGGCCCCTGGAGAAAGCAACATTTTTATTGAAGAACGTAGATTGATAAAATCCATAATTTAATTTACAAATGGGTTAATATTTAGTGAGACATAGTCTAGTAAGCATTATGCATATCTGGCTATTTGAAATGACTAAACATTTATACATCTTACCCGTTCCACTACAGAGGTTCAGAATTTGTAATGTTTAAGTACTTATAACCATACACATTTTCTTAAGAGCAAAACTGGGAATCTTTCCAAGAACAATGCTTCCAAATGACCTTGCCAAGACTTTACTCCAACTGTGAAGTAAGTCCTTCCCACCTTGATTGTTCCAAGGAAACAAATGTTCCTTCAAAGCTTGTCAACAAAGGTGTATCAATTACAAAAGCAGGAACAGAAACAAGAGAAGCAAAAGCTATTAATAGAAATGATTTTTCCCAAGCTTCAAGTTCTGGGTGCTTATATTCAGAGAGGAGGTTAGTAAAACAAGATCACATTCTTTCCTACATAGCCTTTCTTTCTCCTATATAAAAAATGGGAAAGACTGAAATGTAGTAGGTATCTTTGCTGTCTCATCCATCAGGGTTCTCTCTGCCTTTCATTGCTTTGACTGGGCTATTTTACAACTCTATAGAGATAGAAATTACCTTGTAGAAAACTGATAGTAATGTAAATATTTCCTGTCCCTAGAAACTCACATTCTGTCTGGTAGAAGTTGAATTGACTTTGCTTCTGGAAGATACCAGTTTTATATGTATCAAGCAAATTCATTTCGGTGTTCCTAGTGGCCTATATAAATATGTCCACTCTTTGAAATGTCCTTTGAGCCAAATGTAATACCTTTCTGGTTCCCTCATTCATTAATGAGCTAAATAAAATGGTTGACACATGTTTATTTTACATTTGTATGAGAGTCATGATTTCATCTTCTTTTAAAATGTGTCTTTTAACACACCCTGTGATTAATACATAGCAACAGACTCTTTGCTCAATGTTTTTCAGTTGATCACTGACAATGGTTACCTACAGCATTTTCCTCTTTCACTTTTAGAAACAAAATATCTTCACACACTGAAGGGTGATTTTTTAAAAACTGAACTTATTTAATCACACATTTATTCATTTACTGCGTCCGCTTATTTGAAAGTGATCGTTATCTACTGCATGAATGGCTGCAGGCAAGATCACCTTCTGAGCATGCCACTGGTGCAGGCCCACGACCTATACTCCTAATAAGGGTCTCATGCTAGGTTTAATGCTCTGCTGTTGCCATCTTTCAGTTCTTAATAATTTTTCTAAAAAGGACTTATATTTTCAATTTGCACTGGGCCTCCCAAATGAAGTAGTCAATTTCAGCCCTGGGTGATCTCAAAAGAAAGCTAAACATGACTCCTGCCCCTCAGGAAGGCACTGTCTAAAATTATGGATGGTTTTATGAGTCCCTAATTTTAGGCAGGAAGCTCAGACCATATTCTGTGAGCAATAGGGAATCAGTGGAAGTGTTTTTGTTGTGGATTGTCCAGTTATTATTTTTGAATAACAATGTGACTGTTGTTATAGGCAAAGTGTCCCACAGTGGTGTCAGGAGAGACCTAAAGAAGGGCAACCCAGTAGCTGTAAGCTAATTATGTTGGCAGAAAGATGCAAAGGAAGCTAATGAAAGAGATTTCACAGGACTTGGTGACTCTGTATGTATTAATTGAACATTTACTATATGCCAGGTATAGTGGTAGGTGCTGAGGTTTTTTGTTTGTTTGAGTCACCCAGGCTGGAGTGCAGTGGCATGCTCACAGCCACCGCAGCCCCAACCTGCTGGGCTCAAGTGATCCTTCTGCCTCAGCCTTCCAAGTAGCTGGAACTACACGCATGCGCCACTGCACCCGCCTAATTTTTTTATTTATTGTAGAGATGAGGTCTTGCCAAGTTGTCCAGGCTAGTCTTGAACCCGTGGGCTCAGGCAATCCTCTCAACTCGGCCTCCCAAAGTGCTGGGATTATAGGCGTGAGCCTGGCCAGTGCTAAGGTTTTAAAATGCTTCTACTTTCATGGTGTACATAGCTTAACTCAAGGTATTAATTAGACTATGTGTGCGGAAAATAGAGATATCATGGGAGCACACAGGATTGTCCCTAACTGACACTTAGTGATTGGAAAGGCTTCATAGAAGGAGTGATACCACCTACCCTGATTACTGGAGGATGAGGAGGAATTAGCCAGGTTGCTGCCCTGCCCAGATCCCCTTTACCTTCTCAGTAGGTACCTCATCTCTCAGTCCCTGTGAGAGTTGGCTACTAACAAAGTTTACCGCTGCCCTTTTCTTGGGAGATTTGCCTCAGACAAATGTTATGCACCCCCCAGCAGTTAAATCACTGACCAAAAAAAAAAAAAAAAAAAAAAAAAATCCGGCTGCCTCGCCTCAAGACAGAACCAGCCTCTTGGTTTAATCTATGCCTCTTAGATTTCCCCCAGAATCAGAGTGAAGCTAGTCTCCAGGTGAAACATGCTCCTCTTTGGCTTTTCTCCTTTGCTCTATCCTACTTCTCTGCTTCTTTAAAGGTTCCTTCTGAGAGCAGGCTCTGCTTCTAGACCTTGGGAAAAGAACTTGGTGAAGCGGTAGGCATCCCAGACAAGAGAAGGAAGGGTGTGTGGGAAGGCCCTGCTCTCGCTGGCCTCCCTCAGGCTCTAGGTGTCCTTTCTGGATGACTGATTTAGCCTCCTGCCCCAGGACTGTCACACCATAAAGTCTTTCTGTGGCAGAGTGAGTTACCTTTCTAGTATTATAATCTGTTCAAGTCACTCCCTCACTTAAATTGCTAAATGGCTACCTATTACCCAAATGCCTTAGCATGACACAGAGAACCCTTTGAGACCCAGCTCCATATCTCTTCTTTTGGTTTTTCTACTCCATTTCCTGGTTGAAACTTAATTTCAACAAAACCAAACCACCTACAGTGCACCAATGCTTCTCACTGCCCATGTTGGTCACTCTTCTTGAAACAAGCTTTCTGCCTCTCTTGGCCTGACTCCAACTTACCTTAGGCATCACCTTCTCCAGAAAGCCCTATTCTTTCTCCCTCCCTCCCTCTCTTCCTATTCTCTCTCTCTTTCTCTTTCCTTCTTCTTCTTCTTCTTCTTTTTTTTTTGAATTGGAGTCTCACTCTGCAACCCAGGCTAGAGTACAGTGGCACAATCACGGCTACCGCAGCTTCAACCTGCTGAATTCAAGTGATCCTTTTGCCTCAGCCTCCCAAGTACTTGGGACTACAGGCATGCATCAGCATGCCCTGCTAATATTTTGACTTACTGTAGAGACGAGGTCTTGCCATGTCGTCCAGGCTGTTCTTAAACTCCTAGGCTCAGGCAATCCTTTCACCACAGCCTCCCAAAGTGCCGGGATTATAGGCATGAACCATTGAGCCTAGCCCAGAAAGCCTTTTCTGAACCTGAAAGCAGTAACAGGAATCCCCCTTCTGAGCTCCCACTGCTCCCTATACAATCTTTAGCACTTATACCGAATCCGATTAAAATGATGTATTTCAGGCAACCCCTTTGGGTCCCCTTCAGCTGTGGGAGCTTTTCTGTCCTCTCAATAAATCCTGCTTTCAAAAAAAAAAAATATTTCCATGGCTGCTTCCTCTAGTACAGTGCAAATTACCCAAGGGCAGAGACAATATCTTGTTCATTTGTGTTTCCTTAGTCTGTAGCACGGTGTCTGGCACATGCCAAGGGCTCCATAAATGTCTGTTGGCCCTATAACGCATCAGCATGTATGGGCCGATACTGGGGTGGAGATGAGAGATGAGGAAGGAAGAAGGGCTGAGGATGGAATCCTTGCTATACCATGCTATACCCAGACAGCTTAAAAGGCATTGATCCTCTGGTTCTGGCCGTAGTAAACAGTCCTTTTCCTGCAGCCTGGAACACAGAATGGTACATGGAAGGTACCTTGAAAAACTTCTAAACCTGTTGGCTCCTAACGCAACCTAATGGAATCCTCAATAAGGGTGCTTAATCTAAAAATAAATAAATAAGAAAAAAGAAAGGAATGTTGGGTTTCTTTGCTTTTAATAGGAACCATATCATTTCATCATAGGAACACTAATTATTGTGCATTAGTAAGAAACCTGAATCTGCAGTGATGTATGTCTTTGCCAAATACAACTGGGGAAAATAATTATTACTTGTAAATATGGTTTGAGAGGCTAAATCTTTGAAAACATGGGATCCAGCAGAACCTTGTAATAGCGAGATTTGGCATATATAGTTTCAACATACTGGGGAATTACCACCCAGATCCATTTTAGGTCGTGCAATTTTGCTGAGGTACACATTACACGATGTGCATGACAAAACTTAGTGACCAATGACACCTGCACTGAAAAAGCTTTGTTGTTCTTTATTCAAAGTCACCTACCGAAAAGCCTTTGTGAAATGAATTTTTTAAAACACCCACACCTGTATTTCACGCAGAGTTAAGGAAATGCACTGTCAGTGTTACCCAGCAATGATGTAACCTAATGTAGTTAGGAGTTTATTTTAGCCACAGAATTTGTTTTAATAATTTTATAAACGACTTTGTTCTTGCATCTCAGAATCATCAAGTCTATGAAGGGGTCATATGACTCTTCCTGTGCTACTTCATTGCATTTATTGAGAAAAAGCTATATACCACACCAGGTATTTATAAGTGTGAGTGTTTGTAAAGCTTTGGGGATACATTCCTCAGGAATGGCAAGGGTCCACAGTATAAAAGGGGTCTGTGGAAATAAAAAGACTGAGTTCCTCTACTCAATTTCAATGTGCTCATTTCACAGATAAGGAGACAAAGGTACAAAAGAATCAAAGTGACCCTTTCTCAAGGTCAATGAATTGGTTAGTGTCAGAGCTATAATTCAAAACCACAGTTATTAATTTAGAGTCAAGAACTACTTCCACATGCATAAATGATAACCAGGGTTGTCATCTATAGCTGTGGGTTAAAGGAAAGTCAATAGGAAACAATTATAAGGAGAGACAAGGTAAAAACTAAAGTTTCACATGGTGGATTATCTCTGGCAGGTTTTTAATCACAGAATTTGGCTGCTGCCCCAAACCATCTGCAATATCCAGAAATCTACTCTCAAAAATATTTTCCTTAAACTAATGAAAATTATTTTTCTAGTTCATTTCCTGCTTTGAATTTTTGGAGAGTTTACTGTTGTCAACTTCAGCGTGATTTTAATGGTCTTTGGCCTGTACTTATCAGACTTATAATCACTCTTGATGTTGTTTTTAGAACATCTCTTCAAAGAAAGACCAATACTCTTGAGATGAGGATTGGGCAGAAATAATGGGCCCTACTTAGTTTTCTTTATTCATTTGTGAATTGGTTTATTTTTGGTAGTCCAGTTAATATGTGGATTGAATAATTTCACTTTGGAACCTGTGTTTAATCTTCTCTAGATGCTGAACATGAATGATAAAGAAGGATAAATAAAGCCCTCAAAGTGATAAATCCTATGCCACACTGTTATGGTACATGATGTACAAAGACAGATGGTATCTGATGTACAAAAAAATATGGAATAACCTCCCTTCAAAACACCCACATCAATTAATTGACTCAGTCACTCATTTTAGTATATTATCTTCCCACTCTTTTCAGGGCTTTTACTAGCACATTGAACCCTTTAAAAATATTTTGTATATAAATTGGGCCATCTCCAAAATTCAAGGATCCTGGCAGGGATGCTTGGAGGATATCCAGAGACCATTACTGAGAATGATGAAAGGAAATAGAAACTGGAAGAATTGAGCATAACAAGAAGAAATATCACTCCCAGGATGGTAAGTAACTCTTGTTGTTTTCCGAAACAGGTCAAAACAAAAAAATGGTCTCAAATCATAACTGGCAAGGGTTAGCCTGGACATAATGCACAATGCTCTGGCACTGGTACAAGCACACACTTTGAAGTTCCTTCCATAGTTAAATGTAGCAGGCAGAGAAAATATCGTCAATAGATTACAACTTATATTATGCACCAACTCAAACTGTACCAAGAAAAAAATGATATTATAGTTGTATTAAAGAACATTAATTGAGGGGAAAAGAAGGTAATAAAAAATCAGGTATCAAAGTGAAGAAAAATTAAGCATATTTTAAAGTTGTGCTCATGGAATTAAAGCATAGCCTTAAATCCACTCAGAATCCAAAAATTGTGTATTATTTTGGTATTTGAAATCTCTCCCCATTGTAATGGGATTATTTTAAAGAAGAAGAAAAATAGTGTCTGATAAATTCATAGACTCAATTCCAGAGTTTACTGGGGATGGCTTTTCAGGTCTCTAGACTTTTTATTTGGTACTGATGGAAATTCTCATTTGAAGAACTACAGAACAGTGCATCCCAAACTTTAAAGTACATATAAGTCACCTAGGAATACTGTTCAAATATAGATTTTTATTTAATGGGTGTGGGGTGAGGTTTAAGATTCTAGATTTCTACTAATCTCTCAATTGCTCATGCTACTAGTCCAGGAGCCACATTTTGAATTGCCAGGCTCCAGACTGTCACTGTCCAATGTTGCTACTGAGCCCTTGAAATGTGGCTAGTTCGAATTGATATGTGATGTACGTGTAAAGTAAACACTAGATTTCAAAGGTTCAACGTATTTAAAGTGTGAAATATCTCAATTTTAAAATTAGATACACTTGAAATGATAATATTTTGGATATACTGGGTTATATAATATATTAAAATTAATTTCATCTGATTTTACTTTTTTAATGGGGCTACTAAAATGTAAACTACATATGTGGTTCATATTATATTTATACTAGACAGTGTTAGTTTAACTTTATAAACAAACTGATAAAGATCATATGTATATTTTCTTTTTAAAAAAACACAGGATCATTTCCAGAAGTCTTTTCCTAGTCAAGACGCTTTTGGCTTTGAAAAATTTTATCTTTTTTTTTTTTTTTTTTTTTAAATCTCACATGGTGATGATATAAGTTGAAAATGTCCTCACATCTCAGCAAAGAAACCTCCCTCTGGCTAAACTAGATGAAAGACAATGTTTTCAGATAACAGAGTGCCAGACCTGGAGCACCATGGCACCAGTGCACCAGCTCATTCTCTCTCTCAATGGTCTCGCCGAGCTCAGGAGGCCAGTTGCAGTTTTGTTCCTGCTCCATGAGGAAGTCCACGCTCTGCCACACCAGCTCCCGATCTGAGGGCCTGAGGTGTTCATGGTAAGAAAGTAGCATCTGAAGAATGGATGACAGGCCATGAGCTGCCCCTATATTGACAAACAAAGCATAATCAACCCACAAAATTGGAAGGAGATCCAGTTGAGTCAGTGAAAAGATAATCACAAGATAAAAACAATGATAATACTACATGAAAGCACTTATAGTAATACAATAATTGAGGTGCCTAAAAACTAAGCTTTTGGCAAATTACAGTTTGCAGGTCAAATTTGGCTCATTGTTTGTTTTTGTAAATAAAGTTTTATTGGCACACAGCCATACACATTTATTTACACATTGTCTGTGGCTGTTTTGGGGCCAGAACAGCAGAGTTTCTTTGACCAAGACTATGTGGTTCAATAAGGCCTAACATATTAACTGTCCTGCGCTTTAAAAGAAAAAGTCTACTGATCAATACCCACTTTAGAGGAGTTTAAAAAAAAAAACAAAACTTTGCAATTAAAATATTATGAAAATGCGCCAAAAGTACTTGAAAGTCATTTGTCTAAGTATCCTAAACATGTATTCATGTATTCATTCACTCAACACATAAGTACTAAGCCCCTACTATGTATCAGATACTGTTCTAGGTACTGAGGATAGATCAGGGAATAAAACAGACTAAATCCCCTCTTCTGTAATGTTAAACACTAGTTATTGGTGCTAATTTATTTAACGCTTCTTATTTAGCACTTGCCTATTAAGCATTGTCTAACCCTAGGGATACACATAGATAAATATGATTTGGTCCATACCCTTGAAGACCTCCCCATCCAGCCCAGTGAGACAGCTAGATTGTAAATAAATAACTAATACATGAGGTGATAAGTGTTCTGTGAGAGGTTTATATCAGGAGTATGATGGTTAACTTTATGTCAACTTGAATGTGCTATGGGGTGCCCAGATAGTTGGTTAAACATTGCTTCTGGGTGTGTCTGTGAGGGTGTTTCTGGATAAAAATAACATTTGAATCTGTGGATTAAATAAAGCAGACTGCCCTCCCCAATTTGAGTGGACCTCATTGAAGGCCTGAATAAAACAAAAAGGCTGAGTAAGAAAGAATTATTTCTCTCTGCCTGACTATCTTTGAGCTGGGATATTGGTCTTCTCCTGCTTTCGGCATCGGACTCAAAATGGAACTTACATCATTAGCTTTGCTGAATCTGGCTTTCTCACACTCCATAATCATGTGAACCAATTCCTTGTAATAAATTACACACACACACACACACACACACACACACACACACACACACACAGAATTTTTCTGGAGAACCCTGACTAATATAAGAGAATGGAGAAAGGAGAGCCCAACTTGGCTTTAGGGGTGGAGGAGGTACTGAAGGCTCCCAACAGATAGTGTCATCTGGGTAAAGTCTAAAAGAATTCCTTAGAGTTCCAGCAGAGGGTACTAAACAAGCAAAGGCCTAAGCTTGTCTTTGAAAAAGGAGTTAGTGTAATAATGGTAAAGTCAGCCAAGTGCCTCTAAGACTTTTCCCTCATTCTCAATTAGTAGAATCTTGATAAGTAGGTGGTACTGGAGTAATATATTCTGAAGGCTTGATCTTTAAACTCAACTCCATAACTTTAACGCTTTCTCTTTGCAGTCAGGCACCTTTCACTTTGCCATACTCAGAACTCTTGACTTTGCAGAAACAGCCTTACAGTAGTAGCCAGTCAAAAATTCTATTGCTCTTAAAATTAGGGCATGACATTTGAAAGTATCTTTTGTCCACTGGATTTGAAATTGATAGAAAAAAGCTTGTTTTTCAGGAAAATATTTATGCATTAGATAAGAATCAGGTTTGAGTTATATATGTAAGTGATCAGAATGTTAATTTCTCTAAAAATCTGAAAAATGATTGGAACAGCTTTATTAGGGAACTATAACAGACACTGTTAGTGCCTTGCTCATCACCTCATCCACACTCACCATTCAGGTGCACCTACCCACCCCCTTCATACCTCAAGAACCTATCATTCTGCCTGAGGCTTTCTCTGGACTCAGGAGTGTGCCCGCCCACAGGAGCAGGGTTGAATTGCTAGGGGATTAACACCTGTGGAAGTTGTCTATCAATAAAGCAGGGAGTTGGTAGATGAGTACTCACCTTTGGGTGAGACAATTCTGAGATGTGGTCTACATGGTCTCTAAGTGGAACTGAGCCTCAGTTGCTCACAGTTGCTCATTATTACAGGCTCAATTCGTTTCTTTCTCTTTCTTGTCTTATTTTCTCATTCCTCTATCAATGCTTTCTGGGATTATCTTTCAAATAAACCTTTTACCCAAATCCTTATCTCAGGGTCTGATTCTAGGTAAACTTAGACAGAAAATGAAAGGTTCTTTGAGAAAACTGTCATCAAAGTTGTTTATTATCCACGCATTCATTCACTTGGGTTCCCTCATTATGTGTAGGTTCTGTGATAAAGGTCTAGGGACCATGTAGATAAATGAATGGAAATTCCCATTCTGAAGGTGCATAAAGCCTGCTCAGGTGACTAGACAGGAAAGTCACTAATTACATTGTGCTGTGTGATAAAAACTCCAACAGAAGTGTGCACAGGATGACATAACATTACCCAATTTTGCTTCAGGGGAAACCTCTGTTTCTTCAGAGAGGATTCAACAATGCTTTTTCCACAAGCACAGAATTTTTTTCAGCAGATCTGATGATGCTGGAGCAGAGTCTTGAATTCTGGGCATAATTATTACAGGTAGATAAGGGGGTTGGGGGAAGTGGAGAATTTTAGGCAAATGAAATGTACACAAAGGTACAAAGATATGAGAACACAGCACATGGCAGACTATGCTGGGCAAAACCTGGAGGAAGAGATAAAGCTTAAGTCTAGAGAAAGAGGTAGGTGGTGTACAAAGAGCCTTGCAAATCTTGGTCAGGAGTGATGGTGAGCCACTGAAGGAGTCAAGAAAGGAGAAACCAATTTACTTTTTATGTATCTCAGAGCTCAAAATTAACCACTGCAATTCAGTAGGTTGTTATTAATCCACTGCCAATAACAACTTTAAAATATTAGTGAATGAATCTGGCTTTTCTATGCAGAGGCACTACTTGCAATCAATACGTTTGAAAATTATACATAATCATTTATCATAATACTACATGAAAGGGATTGGCAGTAGTGGGGACACTGCCGGGGGGGCGGGGCACATAACATCAATAAGGGTACCTGATCCCAAGCCAGGCAAAGTGGGGACCAATGGGAGGCACAAACTTCACCTGTACAATGACCACTTATGTACTTAATCCTGAAGTATACCTCACATCTTTAAAATTAAAAAAAGAAAATTGTTCACAATCTTTCAGCAAAATTAGGCAAATTAGCTTATAGTCTGGAACAAGGATTTCAGTCTTTAGTAAAAGTAATTGTTAAAATAACTACATTTCTAACAAGCAAATAATAAAAAATATTAAATTGTGATTTGTAATATCTAACAATATCTGTTTTTAAATAACATTTAAAAGTATTTCTCATTAAAAGAATAATGACCTGAGGCAAACAGGAAATCTTCCAGTCTTTACTCACTGTTAAAATTAGGGACTCCTTCCATCCTACAGGTCTGTGCCAACACCTTCACTTACCCAAGTATTCAGTTCCATAGTAAGAATACATTAGAGGGAATGGTTTCCTCTTCTTTATGGCATACTGCTTCCCAGAATCCAGAATCGCCTGGCAAATTGATTTGATCTGTGCTGGGGTCAGCACCTGAGTAAGGAAATCAAGAAGCAGAAGTCAAAGTAGGATCTCTTACCTCAGACATAGAATTTTCTTACTTTAAAAGTTCACAACATACTTCTGGAATCCTTTCCCAAATGTAAATAAGCTTAGCAAACCATAATTTATTCCTCATTAATATTTAATACCATTGAGTCTCTGTTTGTTGTCAAATGGATCCACCTTCTTTAGAAATTTTGCTGTTTTGATGGAAAACACATCTTTACTGCTATCAGCTATTATAAAAGGCAAAGACTACCTTATGACTGTTATATCATTAATCCTTGTTACAGGAACATGAATTTGTTCAGAAAAGAACAAATACTATAGGAGTCCTAACTCATCATGCTTAACAAAGCTGTTACTCCTAGTATTCAGTGTAGGTCTGGCCCAAAAAACATGCCTTCAATTTCTGTCCTTTAGACAGTGCTTATAAATACTGTGCTTATAAAGCCATGATCCTATGACAAGCTACTGCAAGACAGGCTCACTCTAGCCATTTGCATTCTGAATGAAACCAAAGTCCAATAGTGCCAAGACAAAGTAACTTCTAATGTCAAAATGACTCTGAATAGATAATGGCTAAAATGCAATGACTTGCAGTCTTCCATATTTTATTCAATCTATCCAGACTCAGTTTTATGACTATAGAGATTTAAATATTCTCCAGCCTTCAAAACATCATTGCATTTATTAAGATTCTGCCCAAAACCTCAATTTCTCAACCAACTTATCTTTGACAAAGCCTCAAACAACAACCACTGGGGAGAGGAGAACCTATTCAGTAAATGATGCTGGGAAAACTGGCTGATCACATGCAGAAGACTGAAACAGGATCCCCACCTGTCACCATACACAAAAATCAACTCTAAATGGATCAAAGACCTAAACGTAAAACCTCAACTATAAGACTCTTAGAAAATGCAGGACACACCCTTATGGAAATTGGAACTGGCAACCAATCCCTGATCAAAACCCCAGATGTCCATGCCATAAGAGATAAGATAGACAAATGGGACCTCATTAAACTGAAAAGCTTCTGCAAAGCAAAAAACAAAACAAAGCAAAACAAAACAAAAAACAAAAAACCATCAAGAGAGTAGAGAGGCAGCCCACAGTATGGGAAAAAATATTTGCCAAATATATATCTGACAAAGGCCTACCATCCAGGATCTACAAGGAACTCAAACGTGCTGAAAGGGAAAAAACAAACAGCCCCTTTAAAAAGTGGACAAAAGACATGAATAGACACTTCTGAAAAGAAGATATATGGGCAGCCAATAGACACATGAAAAAGTGCTCAGCCTCGCTAATCATCAGAGAAATGCAAATCAAAACCACATTGAGATACTACATAACCCCAATGAGAATGGCCATCATTAATAAAACACAAAACAACAGATGCTGCCAAGCATGTGGAGAAAAGAGAACACTTCTACACTGCTGGTGGGAATGCAAACTAGTTCAACCTCTATGGAAAACAGTGTGGCGACTCCTAAAAGAACTAGAAATTGACCTTCCATATGACCCAGCAACCCCCCTACTGGGAATATACCTGGAGAAATACAAATCATTTTACAAAAAAGATACCTGCACACATATGTTTACTGCAGCACTATTCACAATAGCAAAAACATGGAACCAACCACGCTGTCCATCGAAACTGGACTGGATTAAAAAAAAGTAGTACAAATACATGATAGAATATTACACAACCATAAAGAACAAACATACGGACTTCATAGCATATGTTTGATGGGTTTAGAGTCTATAATACTCAGTGATCTACCACAGAAACAAAGAACAGAGTACCACATGTTCTTACTCATAGGCAGACCCCAAACATTTACCATAATATTATAAGAAAGGGATTGGCAGTAGCAGGATACTGTCATGGGAAGGTGGGGGACACAACATCAATAAGGGTATCTGATCTCAAACCAGATGAAGTGGGGACCAAAGGGAGGCTCAACTTTATCTATATAATAACCACTTATATACCTAATCCTGAATTCTACCCCACATCTTCAAAAAAAAAAATAAGAACTATATTCACTGAAATAGGGAAAATAAATTCTGCTCAGGTTTGTAATGTGTTCTGTATCCTGTTCTTCCTGAAGCAGATTAGATACTCCCTTTGGCACACTTCTCATATCACCACGATACTTGCTCTGGTGTAGCACTTACCATCAAAGGCACCTCATCATTTTGGTATCCTTGGTGCCTAACATAGAATCTAGGGGGGGGGGCACTTGGTAAGTGATGGGTGAGTAAATAAGTGCCAGGTTAACTGGTATAAAAAAACAGAGTCCTCTATCTCTTCCCTCTTTTCTTGATTTCCTCTTTCCCCTTCTGCCCTCATGAAGCCAATCTTCCCAAAGGCACATCTGCACAGGAAAAGTACTGGTCAGATTAATAGAAAGAAAGAAGAAAGGAAAGGAAAAGGAAAAAAGGAAAGGGAAGGAAAGGAAAGGAAAGGAGAAGAAGGAGAAGGGAGGGAGGGAGTGACAAAGAGGAGAGGAGAGGAGAGAAAATGTAACCTAAAGTTTAGCCTGAATAAATCTTGGATCAAGGAAAAGTCCATTTGGATGTTGGCCTCTTCCTAAGACTCACACATCTAATTTTCCTACCCGATATCTGGTAGTTGATGCACCAGTTCCTTTTGAATTAAGGTTCTAATACTTTGTAATAACTTGCTCCTCTGTTTTACCCAACATTACAAGGGCAAAATATAATCCAGGTTTTGGTTTCCTCAAATATAGCATTTACTTCTGAAAAATAATTATTTCAAGAGGAAACTGCCCATTAATTAATTCTGCCAATTAACATTTATGGAGCTAATATTCCAGGAAGACCCTACACTAGGTATTGTGGGAAAATTCTAGAAAGCATGAGACACATTTTTTCCCTATAGGGAAGTTACTAGATATAGACAAGCATCTACAACAATTAAAGTTCACAAACCTAAACATGGAAAGAAACAGTAGTGTAGGACGTTTAACATGGACAATGGAGCACCACTCAGCTTCACTAACACTTTACTTTCTCCTTGAAAAAAAGTGTTTCTTCATCGAGTTGCTCAGGAACAATTATGTCTTGGCTTTCAACCTAAATTTCCCTTTTATTAGCTACAGTCTTTGTTTCTTGTGTTGACGCCTCCTATCTGCCTAGCAGTCCCGAAGACCCTATCTTCCTATGTATCCCCACTATCCTGTCCCCGCTGTCCTATCAGCCCCAACTCTTTCCTTAGTTTAATAGCAAATTTCTCATAAAGGATTTCCTGCTCTGCACCCATTCAAATTGCTACCATAATTTTCATTTGCTATTAAAAACATTTCCTCTGTGTGCCTTTATCAGTACCAGTTGGTCTTACATTTAGTCTTATGCTACTTAAATCTTTCATCATTCGTCTCAAATCAACCCCTCCATCCTGGCTTTCTCTGAGAAATCTGCCAAGAGCCTTGAAGGGTATGCACTTAATAGGACTCTATCCCGAATCCATCCCATATTCTTCTGGGAATATAACTTGCTCTTCACTTCTACTTAAGTCCTGACTGCTTGATATTTATTTTGAATTCATATGACAGAGGCAGTTGCTGTGGTAGAAAATGGTCAGTGAATTATCAGGGATGTCTCATTTGAATTACTAAAATTTTTCCTATTTGACTTTGGTGCCTACAAATGAAAATTGGCTTATTTCCTCAGCTGAACATTTATTCATACATTTTCCTGTGTGTGTGCCTGCCTGCTTGTTTTTAGTCCAGAAAAAAATAAATTTATGCTGTATGTGGTAACCTCCCGCTTTCTTTCTATCCCTAATCCACAGCTCAGAATAGGGAATGAGTTTATAAAATTTATTTTAAAACTTCCCCTGGTCATGCATCGTGTCTGGGTGGTTTCCTCTTATCTCTCAGAAACACTGTGAAAAACAAAGAGAAACCAGCGCTTGTTCAGCTGGATAGGGACCGGTTATGCATGCAGTTCTTTATCTCTGGGAACAGACAAGACCTACCCTTGAGTTTATTGATCAGCAAATAAAAACTGAAAACAGTGCTCATTAAAAGTCTGTGTGGGGGGAACACTGAGGAAGAATATTTCCCCATGAACAAACAGTACAGTAAGAAGGAAGGAGTTGAGTCTCTGGAGTAGGGACTTGAGCTTGTTCTCTCATTTGTCTGCTTTCTCAAACATCCCTCCACTCCCTGCTCCCAGAACACAGAAGCCCATGCATGAGCACACCCATTACCTCCAAGAAGATGGCGTTTGTGCTTCTGAAACACTCTGAAGCCCTAGGAATGAGGGAGCGCATTTCCAGTGGGGGTACAAAAATGACTAGGGATGGCAGAGAGGGCTCCTTGTCACTGTCCATCAGGCCTTTACCAAGGTAAACCCAAATTCCCTATCCTGTATTCGTAGCACCCAAAGTCTATACATGTACTGATATATTGGATGGATTCTTCTTTTTACATTGAATTAAAATAAATTAAGATATCTCAAAAGTACAAGAAAGAATCTGTGGTGGTTTGGTTTAAACAGTTTTGTTAATTTGGTTAGCTGATTTCTTTGACTGACCCTGTCAAACAGTCCTGTTGGGCTGGCCCCCGAGTATGGAGAGACAAGAGAGCAATAAAGCACATCCTATGTTTCTGGGCCCTGCCTGAAAGCTGTGGTACGACTGAATCACCTCCATGTGGAGGAGAGATGACCTTCATTAAGGAAATGAATAAAATGGACCAAGCCACAGAATGCTTGCCTCACCACAGACTCCTTCCCAAGGCAAGTGTCCTACCAGCAGGCCCTCTGAAGCAGCAGTCTGTGCTATCTATATTTATTTTTCTAGGCATCAAATACCTCCTGCCCCTCCCCCATTATTATTGACTGAATCCATGGATAATGAAAGCCAAGTCCTGCATGTGCCAGTGTTCCAAGGCATTCTATACCAATCAAATTCCTCTCCTCAACAATTCGAAATGCATGTTCAAAAAAATATATATAGAAGCTGTCAGCAATTGTAGCTGATGCTGAAGACAGGTCATAAGGTAGAGCTGGGGGTCCTCTCGGGTCGATGCACAAGCTGAAGATACCTGGGAGTAAGCAGGGGCTGTGAAGGAGGAATAGACCACCTAAAAGTGAGAGTGAAAGGAGATTGGAGCAGATATGCTAAGAGAAACAATGGGAGGATTGCTTAAGCCCAGGAGTTCGAGGCTGCAGTGAGCTATGATTGCGCTATGTTACTAATTCAGCAGGTTTAGGGTGAAGCCAGGATTCTGTGTTTCTAACAAGCTCCCAGATAATGCTGAAGCTGATGTTGCTGGTCTATCAACCACACTTGAAGTAGCAAAGAATTATGAAAATAGAAAAGCTGGTTGCAGGAGAGGATTTCTCTTGGGAAAGGTGAAAAGCTAGACTGAAGAAACTGTAAGAAGTCCCCAACTACGTTCAAGGAAGCAAGAGGCAGCACCAAGTAAGAATGTTACACGCTGTGATTTGAATGATTAGATTATAGCGAAAAAGGAAGCAGCAACAATGAGAAATTATCTTCCAATATACTGGATTTAGGGCAAACATGTCCAAATTTGCAAGTCCCAGTGAGGAGCTCTTTTAGTCAGTGTGGCCGGATTTGTTATTTTCTTAATTAGCCTCCAAATGGGGCACGTGTGCTGCCGTAGAATGAGCAAGTCCCTTCCATCTGGTTTTCTTGATGCTCTCTGACCATTATTATGCTGGGCTATGAGGAATGGGAAGCAGGTTATTCTAGTTGATGATTATCCTCCAGTCATTAAAGGGATTCAGCAGGGAATTTGAGTTATAAATGTTTGGTCCCAGATACCATTTCAAAGTTGTTTCTTTTCCTTTCTCCTCCCATTGTTTCTCTTAGCATATCTTCTCCAATCTCCTTTCACTCTCACTTTTAGGTGGTCTATTCCTCCTTCACAGCCCCTACTTACTCCCAGTTTTCTCATGTGGAGAAACACAAACCAAGAAAACAATAGAAACCAGAGAAGAAAAACATGTTTTACTCCATTCTTGCCATCTGACTGCTGGCTTTAGGTTTATTAGAAGTACCTTATAACCCAGTCTGCATCAAGTGTCACTAGATTATTTTATTCTCTTTCCTCTAAGACACCAAATGTCTCAGAGCACACACTTCTTTATAAAAAAGAAGTTCACAATACTTGCTCCATTTATCTCCTCAGGTGGTAATGAGACTCTTATGAAAAAGCAGTTCCCAACATTTGGCTGCATATTGCAATCACCTGGGCAGTTTTTTAAAATCCTGATACCCTGACCTCACCCCTAACCAATTACATCAGCTTCTCTGGCCATGAGGCTCAGGTATCAGGATCTTTTTAAAGGATTCTCAGGTATAGAGAAATACTTTTGGTCTGAGTCATGGAGGAGTGGAAGGGAGAAACTCAATATGCACATGAATGGACATACTGGGTCAGGCCAGAGGTCCACTGAATGCCATTCAGTGTTTCCAACATAAGCACCAATGCACATTTTGTGGGAGATAATGAGGAAACCACAGAACACAGCAGACAGTGCATTGTACTATGAATCAGGAGATCAGGGCTTGAGATCCAACTTTGGTACCATAGTCATGGGTAAGTCATCAGACCTTCATTTTCTCATTTGTAAAATAAAGTGGCTGGACTAGCACCTGACCACTAAATCAGTACTTCTTAAATTCTAGTGTGCATAGAAATCATCTAGTGAGTTTGCTAAAACAAAGCTTTCTGGGCTTCAGAAAAGTTCAGGGATTCTGACTCAGTAGCTGTGGAGTGGGGCCTGAGACCTTACATTTCTAACAAGCTCTCAGGTGAGGGTGATGTTGCCGGTCATGAAAGCACCTGTTGTGTAGCACTGTACTAAGTGACCTCTAAGGTCCCACTAGACTCCAAACACTATGGTTCTTTAAGGCATTGGAAGAGTCTGGCTTTTGAACATAAGAAGGAGCACAGCATTGTAATAAAAAAAAATATGGACTTTGGGGTCAGATAGACCTGAGTTCCATACTTAGCTTCTCCACTTTCTTGTAGTGTAAATTTGCAAAAGTTACTTATCCTTTCTAAGACTTAGTTTTCTCATTTGTAAAAAGTAGTGATAGTAAGACCTGCCTCACTGGATTGCTGAGAGGATTTCGTGTAAGATGCTTAACACAGTTCCCAGCATAAAGCACATTCACAATGTTTGCAAGTTATAGTGAAAATAAACCTCTGAAACCCAGTAGTTATTCAGCTCCCACTATTCAGCACCATAGACTTTGGAGCTTTGGACTTAAAATATTTCTCATAAAATATCCTGCTGTTGCCTACCTCCTATACGCCATCTTCCTCCCAAAGACCACCTGATGTCAGCTTGCATTCCCAATTTGTTGTAACTTATATTTCATAAACTAGTAATGTGTGGCTCTTTATGTCTGTTATTTACTTTTATTTTCTCAATGCCACACTTGCAGCCTTCACTGTCCCACTTTTCCCAAAACAACATTCCTTCGCTATTTCAAAGTACCTCTTTAAGCTTTTCTGGGTTCTAGATAATTCTGTCACTATCTATGTAACTTTAGACAAATCGTGCACCCTTTCAGGACCTCAGTTCTTCATCTTTTAAAAACAAGGAATTAGAATGAGGTTGTCTTTAATGTGTCTTTCATTCATAGTATTTTGTGATTCAACACTTTATGACAAATATTTACAAATCTATATACTATACACATTTTTTGAGCTATAATTCCAGAATGTGAATGTGGTAGTGTGTTTCAGAGGTTTAATTTCTAACAGACTAGGCAAAAAACTCTTTGCAATGAAACTACAGCACATGTTCAACTTGTCCTATTCTAGGCATTTTATTTTATCAAGGTGTATATTTTCTATGTACTTTCTTCCTAGTAAAAAGTTTAAAGAACTAGAAATCTCTGTTGCCTCCTGGCATTGGTTACTTTAATAGCTAGGATTGTCAGTCTCCTGATGTCCCCAAAGTAAATAACCACATTATTAAGGGTGGATGCATAGTTGACTATTTCACATCAGACCCTCATCTAAGCCACTGTTGAATATGTCATTGCAGTATTTTCAAACAGTGCTTCAAATATAGAAATAAGGAAATGAGTAGTTGTTTATTGTCAATATATATAGTAAATACTTTCCATTTTGAAAGGCCAATTCTGATTACATATTTGTGGTCTATGCTATTAGTTAGCTACCTAACATCCATTCTCTTTATTTCTTGATAACCAATTATCAATTTTATTAGGGTGAAAATTGTGTCTAGCCCTAAGTGATAAATAGCAATTAGTTTTAGCCAAACATGTCAATCCTATTTCCCTTGCCAAATATTCTACCTTCCTTGTAACTAGGGTTGGCTATGTGGCCTCATTTTGATCAATGGAGAAATATGCAGGAGCTTTTTGGAAAGCTTTCTGCTCCATAGTAAATGGGAATAAAATGGGTAGACATGGTTGTTATCTCCCTTCCCCACCCCGTTTTTTTCTGCCTTGAATGTAGGTCTTGGAATAGAAATAGCCATTTTGCATCCCAAGGCAATAAGCATGTAGAAGAAAGGTCAACATTCAAAGAATGATGGAGGAGAAGGAAAAATCCTGCAGTTTGCAGACATAGTTGAAAATCTGTACCACAACCAGGACCACCTATCTGAAGACCCTTGTTATGAGAGAAAATCTAATTTCCTTTTTTAAAGTCACTGTTCATCCAGTTACTTATAGCCAAACCCACATCAACTGCACAACCATAAAGTACCTGACAACATTGTTAGCCTTCATTTCCCTGTAAAGCAATTTTTTTGTCCATGTGCATGTCTGTTTCCACAGAAACCTCTAGCTCCAGAGCTCTTTAAAGTGGCGCTGCCTGCCAGAGTGGGCAAATTCAAATACAGTTTCTAGCTCTGGCTGCACTCACAAGGTAGTGATTGATTTTTTTCTAGTTAAGTGCTATCCTAGAGCCCAGGGACAAAGAATAGAAAACTCACTGTCACTTTTGCTGCCATTGCTTTGGGTAAATTCCCTATTCCTTCCACTTATCCTGCTCCATGTCAGGGACAGTGAACACATTCCAATCTGCCATCATGACAGTGGATCCTCCAATCCTTAAAGTCACTTAGGGAAGACAAAGAGGAGGCCCATGGGAGCCTCAGCAACAAGCGCTGTTAAGTAATTATCTTCTTTTCCAGGAACTGCTGTGCCCTCTACTCAAGTGACTGTATTATGTACTATCTATCCTGTCACCTTATAGAGCTATTCACAAAAATGGTCCTAGTCAAGCAATATCTAAACAATTTTTGAAATTTTAAGGCTTAATAGCTCTTTTACCTTGATGCTTTCAACAGAACAGGCTGAAAAGATTTCTTTTGCCATGCTCTTTGATGCATGCCTGTAGAATTGATGAGTGCCCTGAAAGTCATAATTGGGAGAGAGAAGGCGGAGATTCTTTTAAATTGCTTAGATCTTTTTTCTTCAGTACCTTAAAATACATATATTTCTCAGAGTTAGGAAAAGGAGTGTGATATAGTGCTGGTTTGGTTGTGAGTGGTACTTTCTCTGTGTGTGAAATGAAACCTAAAGCTTATGGAAGTGGGGGTATCAGTAACCATGGTTGGGAAATTCATGACTTCCAACTTAGTCACAATATGGCCCTAAGTGATTTAACCTCTCTGCCTTCACTGTCTTTGTCTGTAAAATGAGGTGGCCAACCTAGTGACTTCACAGTTTCTTTCTGGTTTATGATTTATAAAACACACACACACACACACACACACACACACACACACACAAACACGTACATATACATATATCTCTATTCCTTTCCTCTTATGCATGTAAATATTATGCATGATAATATTATGCATGATAACTCCTCTGAGTTATCATGTCCAAAGCGGTTTTGCTACGTTAACATTAAGTTTTCTGGCACTTTAAAGGGAAAATGATGCTAATTTCTCTTTTTCTGATTTATTTATTTGTTTATTTATTTATTTATTTATTTTTTAGTTGGAGTCTCACTCTGTCGCCCAGACTGGAGTGCAGTGGCCGCTCCCGGCCACCGCAGCCTCGACCTGCTGGGCTCCGGCGATCCTTCTGCCTCAGCCTTCCAAGAAGCTGGAACTACAGGCACGCGCTACCATGCCCGGCTAATTTTTTTTTTTTTTATTTATTGTAGAGATTAGGTCTCACCAAGTTGCCCAGGCGGGTCTCGAACCCGCGGGCTCAGGCAATCCACTCACCTCAGCCTCCCAAGGCGCGGGATTACAGGCTGAGCCACCGAGCCTGGCTTCTGGTTTATTTTAAGAAACAATTTTAACCAGAGATCTTTAGGAGAACTAGATTTTAAAATTCAGGGAAAATAACTTTTTATATAAAAAAGGGAGATTTGAGGTGACCTGAGCATGAAGGTGTGATAAAGGAAGCTGCCACCACTATCCCCTGATTAGGGACCAGGCAGCCATAATAAACAAAAGCGCCACTGTGGCTGGTTTTAGTTTTCATTTTATGACCAGTGGAAGGAGAAAGCAATAGAGTACTTCAGGATAAGCTGGCTCTATGCCTGAAGAGGTGAATGGAGTAAATTGGTACTCTTACTTTGTTAAGGGCAAGAAGCTCCCCAAAGATTTTTCCTTAGATTATGCTTTGACAAGTTCCAAGAGGTCACTGTTAAACAAATGCCACTAGGGAGGCTTCTAGTCCTTAGAAAGGCTGGGGTAAGCAACTGGGATATATAACTAGTATTGAGCAAAGCAGGATTTAGAACACTGTAAATTAGTAACTAAGGTCCCTGTCTTAGACAAAGTTTTATTCTGCAAATATTTATTGATCCCTGCTATTGGCTTACTATAAGAAAACCAATGAGCCAGGCTCGGTGGCTCAGTCTGTAATCCCGCGCCTTGGGAGGCTGAGGTGAGTGAATTGCCTGAGCCCACGGGTTTGAGACCCGCCTGGGCAACTTGGTGAGACCTCATCTCTACAATAAACCAAAAAAATTAGCCGGGCGTGGTAGCACACACCTGTAGTTCCAGCTACTTGGAAGGCTGAGGCAGAAGGATCGCCTGAGCCCAGCAGGTCGAGGCTGTGGTGGCCGGGAGCAGCCACTGCCCTCCAGTCTGGGAGACAGAGTGAGACTCCAACTCAAAAAAATAAAAAGAAAACCAATGATTTGTATACCTATATCTGAAATGTACCCCACATCTTTAAAATGAAAAAAAATTTTTAAAAGAACACCAATGAACTAAAGAGAGAAAAGTCCCTGCCCCTGTGGAGATTATATTCTAGTGAAGTGCTCTGAATAAACTCATATTGTGCTCCATATTTTATTTTACCGAATATGTCTTATTTGCTCACATTCCATAATTTGCTATTGTTTTAATGGAGCTGTTTTTATAAGGAAATAAATATTAAATGAAGTATGTGCTTTCATCTCATGTTGCCTGGGGAAAGTTTAACAGAAGATAAAACTCACTCACAGTTTCCTATGTGAATTCAACTGAGAACAATCACCAAAATTGTAAAGATGGACATAGGAAAGAAAAGTTCAGATGCTACAGCACATAAACATAGAAATTAAAAAAAAGAGGCCGGGCTCGGTGGCTCAGCCTCTAATGCCAGCACTTTGGGAGGCCGAGGCAAGTGGATTGCTGAGCCTGCGGGTTCGAGACCCGCCCGGGCAACTTGGTGAGACCTCGTCTCTACAATGAATCAAAAATTAGCCGGGCGTGGTAGCATGCGCCTGTAGTTCCGGCTACTGGGAAGGCTGAGGTGGAAGGATCGCCTGAGCCCTGCAGGTCGACGCTGGGGTGGCTGTGAGTGTGCCACTGCACTCCAGCCTGGGCGGCAGAGTGAGACTCCAACTCACACACAAAAAAAGAGACCCCACTCTAGAACAAGATTTCAGGGGAAGAGAAGGAATAGGACTAGACACTCATATTTTTTAAAAAGCTCTGGGACACAATCACTGCCTTACAGGGTTTTGCATTGCAAATCCAGCACTAATTAGTATTGCAAGTAGCACAGGTGGTTGGAACACGGAACTCAGCTTAATCTTATGTGGTTCACATCGCTTGGTTGGATTTATTCCCGGTCACAGACTAGACTTTTAATTATAAACTTAATGCCAGGTACCCTTTGTATAAATCTGCCTCATAAGTTGTAACACAAAATACTACTGGCCGTTTACCACTATTTAAATAAACAAACAAAAGCATGCTTTCCCATGATACTGAGTAGCCTTGTGTTTAATATGTAAAGGAAATAGGCACATTAAATATGTAATTAGTCATGAAGAGTTACTTATAAAATAAGGTATCTCCATTAAAGTATGAAGAAATAACTCAACACAAAATTTATCTAGGTACAAGCATGTGAGATACACACACACACACACACACACACACACACACACAGAATGAGAATTTGGACATCTACTACAGTACATCAGCACATCAGTGTCCAAAGAAAATAAATACCTAAGTCCACTTGTATAAGACTGCCCATAGCAGCTTTATTCATAAGAGTCAAAACCTGGAAACATCTGAAATATCCAACCACAGGACACTGAGTGAATAAATTGTGGTATATTCATACAATGGACTACTACTTAGCAATATAAAGAGAACAAATTACTGATATAAGCTACAATATGGATGGATCTCATGAACAAGTTGAACAAAGAAGCCAGACTTGCTATATGATTCCATGTATATGAAGTTAAAGAATAGGCAAAATCAAACTATGGTGATAGGAATCAGAAAAGTGTATTACCTTCCTGTGTGTGTGTGTGTGTGTGTGTGTGTGTGTATGTGTGCATGAGTGACACTGATTGGGATAAAGGGACCTTCTAGATTGATAGAAATGTTCCATATATTAATCTTGGTAGTGGAAATATAATTTATTCAGTTAAATTATTGAGCTATACACTTAAAATCTGTACATTTTGCAATATGTAAACTCCATTCCAATCTTTAAACAGCAAAACTAAATCAGGTATTGAACATGTCTATAGAATGTTAGAATGAATGGTTTAATGGTCTGTTAGTTCATTTTTTTCTGAATGTCAAGGTCATTTGGTTGTAAGCAGGAGATGCCAACTTTACTAGCTATCCTGAAGAAGGGAATTTCTAATCCTTTGTGTGAAATACAAAAAAGATGTGCTTCCTTCTGGACAGAAAAATTACATAATAAAGCACATTATCTCTGGGAGGATGCAGCCCCAGGCCTGGGCTTGGTGACCAGAATACAGAAGCTGGGTTTTACTTTCCTCGCCCTTTTGACTAGGTGCCTCTGTGCAGGGCACAACCTTACATATCACTCAGGGCTGCCCCACTATCTGAAAGGAAGATGTATCAGCTCCAGAAACAGGAGGGCAGCCAGGATCCAGAAGGAACTCATACTTGGATCCAGAAAGCTTCCAGGGTCCAGGCAGTATCCTCTCTCTTGGTAACACTGGTCTCTGCCTCTCTCTTTCACTTTATACAGGTCTGTTTTCTCTACTTCTCCAGCTGAAGGTGACCACCCATCACACCATTAACACACACATATCTTCTAAGTGTTATCATGTCCCTCAGCTTTAGCCATACTACAGGATCAACTAGAATCACTGAAACCCAATTTTAAATTTCTGACAGAATCTGAAGGGTTCAGCTGCAGTCAGGTGTGTTTATCCAATTGCATTTGCTCCAGCTGAAGGGGCAAGGCCAAGTAGTTCAATATGGCTGCAATTATCCACCCAGAGGGGGAACGGGACAAAATTTCACAGAGAAATAAAGTTATTCTGAGCTAGGCAGACATTCCCAGAAGGGTCTACTCTATTTGTATCAGGAATGCATTTAATTTAATAGAAAAATCTGACTTCCAGTGGCTTAATCAAATAACAGGTTATTTTTCTCATATAACAAAAAGTCTGGAAGTGACTTCCTGTTGTTATTGTTTAGTGACTAGTGATTTCAAAGCCAGAATGATGCAGTTCTTCCTATTTTCCCTCCTGTTGGCCAATAGGCACAAAATGGCTGCTGCGAATCCAGACATCATACAAAGTAGGAAGAAATGGGGCAGGGCAGTGTGAGCTATATGTATTTTCTTTTATCAGAAAAGCAAAAGTTTTCCCAGAACCCCTCAGCAGACTTACACTGACATACCATTAGCTAGTACTGTTTGACATGGCCACCCTGCAGAGAGAGCTTGAAAAATCAAGTGGTTATTGAAGAACATTGTTATGCCAAACAAGAGTAGGGCTCTATTAGTAAGGACAATGTGGAAAATGGAGATCTGGTAGGCAAAAGACAGTGTCTGTCACCACACTGAACTATAAGAATCCATATTCTCTGAAAATGTATATCAGCCATTCATGATCATGTCTGAACACAGATGATGGAAGGCACATTTAATTCTTTATTTTAATTCATTGTTTCTCATCACCAACTAAGCCATTACATATTCAATTTTGCACTGCACCACCTAGGATGATTTGACTAGGATTTGCACTCTATTTCGAAAGTCAATGTGGAGATCATTGGTCAAGGCAGGTTTCTCAGTTCCTAGTCTGACTATCTAACCACTGCACAATGCCTTTTCTAGACCAAAAGTAATACAGGATTGTAGGAAGCATGCTTAAAGGATGCTTAGCTTTCTCTAAATATACTGCTATTTCAGAATTGATCTAAAGACAATTATTTCAATATATGCAAATAGTAACATTCCATTTAAAACTCATTCCTTAGTGTAAAACATGTGTGAGAGATGAAGAGCGTGTTTAAGTAACCAACTGCAGAGTTTTCACCTTTAAAAAGAATGGGTGGGACTAAATGACTTCTTGGCACCTCTTCTAAATGGACTGCAGTCACAGTCTTTCCAAATCATGAGAAACATTTCTAAGAATTAAGTCTAGATTAGTGTTGCCTTTCAATTGAAAGTCAATGTATTCTACGAGGTGAGAAAAATGTCATGAAAAAGGGACAGAATGTACTCACCTATATAATAAACGGAGAAATTCAAATCTAGCTGATTTTCATATATAAATAAAACTGATAAAAACAATTACTTATGCTTTTAAAAAGCATTTATTAATTTTAATTGACAAGTAATAATTGTACATATTCATGGGGTACATGGTGATGTTTTGATACATACAAGGTCTAGTGGTCAGATCAGGGTAATTAACATTCATCATCTCAAACATTTATCATTCCCTTGCGTGGGAACATTCAATATCCTCCTTCTAGCTATTAAAACTAGATAATAACTTAAAAGTATTGCTCTCATAGAAGTAAAAATTAAAACAGAAGATACTAGAGACTGGGAAGGGTGGGGGAAAGGGAGGGTAGAAAGAGATTTGTTAAAGGATGCAAAATCACTATAGTTACCTATACTTTTTAATGTTTAAATATTTATCATATGCACATTTAAAGACAAAATTTGAGGGAGAGACCATGTTAATCATCTGTGGGGATATGTTTAGGTATTTGTTTACAGAATATATATATTCATGTTGCATCATACTTATCATTTATGTTTTGTCCTTACTTCAACTAACTCATTCTAACTTAAAAGTATAAAGAAAAAAAACTTTGGGGATCCAATTGTAAACCACTGTGAAAAGGAGCCTTAAATATCTACAGGTGGAAACTATATTATTTATCTCTGAGTCTTTCCGCAAGTTAACTTTGCTGTCTGGATCTCAGTTTTCTTATCCATGAAATGGGGATGTTCAAGGACCTTAAAAGTCCTTTCCTTGCTCTGAAGTTCCAGGTTTCTATTACTCTCTGTCTAAGAAGTCTATCCAGGTCAAATTATTCTCGTGGCATCAAGTTTTCACTTCAGTTTCCAAGTTTCCATGCTTCTCTGAGTCTTAAATCTCTTCCTTTAATTCTGTAATGTTTCCCAGTATCCTGTTAATAACCTCCCTTTTAATTTATTTTTATTTTTGTAAATTTTTAGTATATATTTCCAAAAAGGTGTTAAGAATAGTACAAAAATTCTCATATATCATTTACTCATAGTCATTTGTTGTTAATATTTTACCACATTTGCTTAATCATTCTCCATAAGAGAGGGATTTTGAAGTATGTTGCAGGCACGGTGCCCCTTTACTCAAGAATTCTTCAGTGTGTATTTCTTATAAACAAGGACATTCTCCTACCTAACTACAGGGAAATTATCAAAATCAGGAAATTTAACATTTATATAATACTATCATCTAATCTATAGCCTGTATTTAAATTTTATCAATAATTGCAATGATGTCCCCTAAAGCTATATTATTTTCTGACACAGGAACCAATCCAGATTCACACATTTAATTGTCATATCCCTTTAGGCTTCATTAATCTGGAATAGTTCCCAGTCTTTTTTTCTTGACTTTAACATTTTTGAAGAGTACAAACAATTTATTTTACAAGATGCCCCTTAATTTTGATGTGTATGATGCTTCTCATTATTAGATTTACCTTATGTATTTGAAGCAGGGATTTCCAGAAGTGATGTCCTGTCCTCTGCAGAATATCATATTGAGAGTGACATGATATTTAGCCCATATTGGTTTCCCTGATTTTGAAATTAAGCTACTTCAAGTTGAATTTTTATTACATGAGACTGAAAAAGTCATGACTAATCTAGGGATTTAGTTGTTGAAGACTCACAGGCTCTTTTAATACTGTCTCAACAGTAAAGTGTGTCATCACTTAAGCCTGGCTACATCCCAGCTGGGAAGGTCCGGCACTTAGGAATTTGACAAAGATGACCAGCTAATAAATTGAATGTACTATGGAAGTCAACTAAGTCAGCCAAGTCAACGGAGGGGTAAATGGGTAGTCAGAGTCCATGAGATCAAAGTCAGGAAGTACCAGTCATTAAGGATACGGAGCACTGATTTCAGGGCAGAGGTTGTGGGCTCACTGCCCACTGTTATAAAGCTAATGGGCGGAGCTGGCCCTGGGCCCATGAGTGTTAGTCATCGACCTCAGTGAAATACCGGAGTAGGGTGTTCCTAGCTATGGCAGAGTTTGAGGTGCTAGCACTCTTTCACATACCTCAGTGTTGGCATCACTGTGTACTTTCCCCTTACTCTAGATTAGTGCTTGTCATATTGTAATATGCATGCCAATTCCCTGGCAATCTTGCTAAGGTGCAGGATCAGATTCAGTAGGTCTAGTATGAGGCCTGAGATTCTGCATTTCTAAGAAGTCCCCAGGCAATGCCAGGGGTACTGATTCAGGTCATCCTTTGAGTTCTGGAGCTATAGGAAAACACCGATTTGGCTACAATAAAAATATAGATGCTACCACTACCCCATATACCATGGAGTCAGCATTATGGTGAAATTCCCCTTTACTCTATACCATCATATAGAAGCTGATTTTAATCAATCAATTTAGATAACACTCAATGTTATTTAAATCCAAATAGAGACTCAAAAAAAAAATGAATAGGTGAGAAAGGAGGAGACACAAATGGCATGCTGCCAAGCCAGAAATAAAGTGAAACTCCATATGTATTAAACAATGAATAATGGCTTAATCCAAGAATCATTTTAAAAATTCATTTTGATAGCCCTGAGATTGTATATGTCTGGAGAAAGGGTAGCTTCCCCCTGCATGGGAAGTGTTGGCTTTGCATTCATCCTCATTTTTTTTTCTATAGAAATTCATAGCCTACCTACATAACATAGCAAACCTGGTGACTCAGGACCTCTAAATAGGCCCATCAAAGCCTCCCCATAATATTCCCAGATGTTCTAAAACTGAAAAGGTTAGAATTGAAGTAGCAAGGGCATTATTCACAGGAAACGAGAACTTGCTTATTAACAACACACATTTCTGACTAATTCTTTAAAATCAGTGCCTTTTGTAAAGCTCTGTTTTGAAAAGACAAGAAGTACCAGTTGCTATTACAGCTCTGCGACAGGTAAATTTGGGACACAGCAGCAGAAGCACTATATATGAAAGGGCAGCCTAGCAATCCGCAAATTGTTTATTACATTTGCTTTCAATTAAAGGGAAAGTATCTTGAAGGCTTCCGGAAAAAAAGATGCCACTTTACTCCAGCAGAGGGAGCCTATGAAACAGTCAAAATCAACCCTATTTACCACTGTTTATATGATCTTGTCAGAGTGAATTAAAGGTCATTTGCCAAAAAAGGGGGAAAAAAGTTACAGTTTACTGAAGCACGAAAGCATGACAATGACCTTGAAATAGTAATTACATACCCCCTTAGTGAATAAACAGTTTGCCTCCTCCCTTAGGACACTTTCGGTGTTGGGACTTCTCAATCACCCTTCAAACTCATGGAATGCCAGTATTAAATCATACACTTGTCGTCTGGGAGGAGCTTACTTAGTAAATAATCAGAGTTCAGTGGTAGAGATGAAGGGTTAACTTTTGTTAAGAGTTTCCTATGGTAGATGGTTTATGTTTAATCTTCACAGCAACCTAGAGAAAGGGGCTGGTGCCATCTTGAAGATAAGGAAACCAAGGCTCTGAGAAGCTAGTGACTTGCTTATATTCACATACTTAGAAAGGGTGAGAGTCTTCATTCTACTGTAATAAGATTATACATCTGCACCTTTGCCATATAACTGCAGTGCTTCTCATTATGGCTGGAGCATATTTCTGAGCCCTATATATGGTCTTGGCCATGTGAATTGCTTTGGGCAAAGGAAAGCTGGTGATAAAAGCAGAAGCTTGAAATGGGCTTGCATAGTTTGCCTTGTCCTGAAACACATGGAGTTGAGCTGAACCCTACCCGCAGTCTGAAACAAAGCCACTCCAGATGACCTGTAGACCAATTATCAAGAAAAACCAGTATTTGTTATTATAAACCATTGAAACTTGAAATTATTATAAAGCCAATTCAACAGCTCTGTAAATTATACCTAGCCCCAATTTTCAGATGAGAACACTGAGTTACTGAGAAGTTATTGCTCCTAAAAAGGAAAAAAGACCTTTCGAGGGGCACCTGGCAGAGCTCTCCTGATGTCTCATTCACCAGAACTGTGTAACATGGCTACCCACAGCTGTAAGGTAGGCTGGAAAAATATCTGGCATTTTGAGCCTCTACTGTGGGGACTAGGGTCCACCACCACAGAAGGAGGAGAGATAACAGTGTCTGCCATCTCAGCGTTGTCAGGCTCCAAAGTCCATTATTTTTACCCTGTGTTGGGTTCTGTCATGGGTCAGCAGAATCTATCTAGGGGTCCCTTCAAGGTCCCCTGGCCTTGGTGAGCTCAATATAGTGATGTGGTTTGGCTGATTCTTTGGAACTTCCTCATGTGTTATAAAAATAACACACTTCGGGTAACTGATAGTCCAAGGAGAGCAAGGACACACATGGAGCCAACCTGAATCCACACCAAATTGTCCCAAACATTTAGGGATGTTTGTTATGTACTTAAAAATAATAGAGTTTTGAAGTCCATTCAGCCCTACCTGGCTATCAATTCTAGACTCCAAACTAAAGATATGGGTGAATTTTAATTTGTAACCACAGAGAGCTGTCTGTATGTGGTACTGCATGGTAGCTACCATAGTCAAAAAGCCCTTCAAAGAGTCTTCTACAACATTCCCCTCTCCCCAGTGCCCTCAGCCTGACTAGTATACAGTAATGTGGGTTTTCCTCCATACGGAGGCAGTTGAAAAGTGGCTAAATCTCACAAGGTAGTAAATGTAAGTTTTGATACACGTGTTGGCATTATTCAAGGCTCTGGGCATTTTAAGGAGGAAACAATGGAGGCCAGAGCCGAGGTTGACTCCTTGATCACCGCTGTCGCCTCCACTACTGCTGCTCAACTGCTGATGCTTCAGTTAGGTGTGATATGACTTATTCCTCAGAAATGTCAGGCCAGAGAAGCTTCTGAGAGGAAGCTGGTAAGAAAAGCAAAGAAAATGCCAGAAATGTGCTACCCATTATATTTTGGCCATAGCTAGTACTAAATAAATGTGTCAGACACTAGGTTTACAATGGCTAATAAAAGAAACTTGGCTTTCATTCCCATGAAACTTATAGCGATTTAAATGGTATTATTTTAAAAAAATAAATTAGTATAATAAATTAATTTCCAGATGGATAAAATATTTAAACGTCAAAAAAGTAATCATAAAAATTGTAGAAGAAAATACAGGGGAATGATTATATACATGTTGGCAAAATATATAACTGAAGACATTTATATTTTAAATTTTACAAACTAATTAGAAAAAGAGCAATGATGCAATGGAAAAAAATGGAAAGCACAGGAATAAGAAATTTGCATTACATGATATACAAAAGACTTAAAACATATGCAAAAATCATTCTCATTCATGATTAGAAAAATGCAAATGCAAATGAGATACCATTTTTAATCAAGTAGAGTGGTAGAAATGAGTAAGTAAAATTTATAGTGCAGACAACTTGTGGGCAAAGAGGTGCTCTCATACACCATTGAGGGAGAAGATCAATAGATACTGCTTTTTTGGAAAGCAATTTGACAACATTGATCAAAAATTATCTTAATTCCAACAAATATTTTTGCCCAGATATATAAAGATGTATGTATAACTCGCTGCAGTGTTATACACAATGTTAAGACTAGAAACAACCCAAATGGCTGTTACTAGGATACTAGTTAAACAAACTGTGGTACATCCACATGCAATGAAATACTATTCAGCCATGAAAGGAAAAAAGGAGAACTATATGTGTTGATATTCAAAATTCCCTAATATATATGGTCAAATCAAAAAACAGGATGCATACAGTATGCATAGCATGCTCTATTCTTACATGCATGTTCATGGATATGTTTAGAATATTCCTGGAAAGATTCACAAGAAGCAGGTAAACTAAGTTGCCTCTGGGGATAAGAACTGGAGTTTGAGGTGGGAGACTTACCTCTCATTTTATATACCCTTTGGTACCTTTGGATATGTTTTTGTTTTTATGTATGTTTTCACCAAGTACATGCACTGCATTTTAAAATAAAAATAAAGTAAATTTTTATTTAATAAAGATAAAACTTATAATAAATAAAT
The DNA here is from genome assembly GCA_963574415.1 of Tarsius wallacei. NCBI lineage: Eukaryota > Metazoa > Chordata > Mammalia > Primates > Tarsiidae > Tarsius > Tarsius wallacei. The sequence goes on along the minus strand of CAUYQG010014270.1, from coordinate 37,445 downwards.
AATTGAACAGAAAAACAAATAAAAACAAATCTAATAGCCTTTAACATTCATGTTTTTCAAAGAATAACTTTTTTAGTAATTAGGTTGTGGAAGGTTGAATTTTCAAGGACTATTGAATTTCATTCAATAGACAGAGAATGACCTGTAAAGCAAACTAATGACAGTTTTTCAATCAGTAAGGAAAGTAGGGTTATTTACATAATTCTGAGGACACAGGAAAAATAATGTCTACATTATCTTCATGGTGCATCTTCTACTGCAGAAAGGCTAAAGAGACAATATCCTCAATGTATGCCTGTAGTTGAATGGTCCAGCAAAATTAAATCATTTCTCAGGCACTGAGCCATTATGAAGTTTCAACGTCATCACTTCTGTTGAATTATTAGAAAAAACATACACGATGTTCATGTTTCCCAAAAAATAGCATAAAAATAGTGTGTCAGAATTTTATAGTAGTGAATGCAGAGAAGTTGCATTCTCAGGGAAGAACTAAATTGTACCTAGTTTAAAAAAATGAAAAACTGCCTATCAAAAGGTGCCACTTCTATAGTTGAATAAACATCCTCATTGTGCATCAATCAGTGAAGAGGTGAATTTCTTCACTGACTTTCTCATATCTTCAAAGGAGAAACCATGCAGCTGGATGTGATATGACCACATCTTATGGGAATGTACAGTTGTCGGGACAAAGTTAGGTCTTAATCTGTTACAGTATTGGACACAAAGAGTATGGGCAGTTGAAGAAGGGATTTGGAACATAAGCTGTGCCTAAAAGTAAGAACATTCAGGAGGGTAAAATCGCATGAGCAAAGGCCTAGTGATGGACCACTAGCAAATTGAGCAAATGGACAACCATGCAATAACACATAACACATCATGTTGTGAAAGAGAGAGAGATAACATTCAGGTTAAATAGAGAAGCTCAGTCCAGTTTGCAGCAGGCTTGGAAGGCATGGAGAAGTGGGCAATTCATGTGCTACCCATCTGTTTACAAAATTCTGTCCTATCAGATGATAAAAGGTCATCAGTGGAAGGGAAAAGGTAGAAAGAGTTTTGTGGTTAAGTGCTTGAGAAATGTTAAGTTTTAAAAATTTATTTTTCAATGTAGGATTTTGCAGTGTAGTATGAATTTCCAAAAGTAGGTTAAAGTTTGCAAAGAGAATATTTGAGGCTGGGCATGGTGGCTGATGCCTGTAACTCCAGTACTTTGGGAGGCTGAGGCAGGAGGATTGTTTGAGGCCAGGAGTTTGCGACCAGCCTGGGCAACATAGTGAGACCTTGTCTCTACAATTAAAAAAAAAATATTTAGCTGGGCATGTAGTCCTAGCTACATGGGAGGGATCACTTGAACCCAGGAGTTCGAGGCTGCAGTGAGCTATGATTGTGCCACTAAACCCAGCCTAAGTGTCAGAGACATATTCTCTCTCTCTCTCTCTCTCTCTCCCTCTCTCTCTCTCTCTCTCTCTCTCTCTCTCTCCCTCCCCACCCTCTTTCCATATATCTTCATCTATCTACATATATCAGAAAACACCTATTTTTATACAATCGCCACTAACATGATAACCCTATTTGGTAAATGCCAGAGAGGAAATGGAACCCCTATTGATTCTAAAGAAAGAAAATGATTTTCACAACACATATAAGGTGTGGGTTGTGGAAAAGCTAAAATATTGACATGAAAGCATTGGAAACTCTCCTTTATGAATATGAAAATTTCTTCCCAACTTGAGGTCCTTTCATGTAAATATAGTTCTGACACCTTTTCACCACTATAAGAATTGTGATTCCAGGAAATGCCAGTTGGGGGCAGGGGTGATGCTGAGGAAGCTCTTAGAAAAAGAGGGAACTGAGCATTAGGAGGTAAAACAGATGATAGAGGAGCAGAGGCTTTGGCAATAATGTGTTGGGAAAGACAACAGAGGATAAGAATCAACCGAGTCCTCAGGACTGTAAACTGTCTTCAGGGGGTACCTGGGAGATGTGTGTGAGGGAAGCAGACAGGAAATGCTTTGGCTTAAAGCTGGGGAATAGGGCCAAGGGGATGTCATCAGTTAAGAGGAAGGGTACTGAGCTGGATTGGCATCAACACAGCTTTTGCCATCTCAAGCTTCCAAGTGCCTTCACTTTCCTGGAGCATGGTGGTTCACTAAGGTGGACCACTTGGAGTTCAAGATCAACTATTTCATATCACAAAATCAGAAAGACTCAATATTTGATCGTAGAACCAGACACAGTCCAAAATTATCTTTTAACAAATGAATATTTTCTCCAACAAAGCAAAACAAATGACTTCATTGAAATAGAAAGGAACAAAGACATAATTCTCAAGTGAGCTGAGGAAAATAGAAAATAGAAAAAAAATAACCAAATATTAATTTGAGGTGATAAAATGTTATTGATAGTCTCTTTATTTAGAGTGCTGCTTTTAATGTTTTATTTCAGTGAGTGTGAAAATATCTGTAACGGGTTGCCATTGATCCACTAAAATTTATTTTCACCATAAAGATGACCTTCAACCAGTTTTCCTCTAACTTAATGCCTGTAACTAAAGACAATAGAATTGATGTTCTTCGAAATCAACTAATGATCTTGAACTTACTTGTCAAGGAATAGTGTCAATGGGTTCTGTAAATGCTGTGTCATGCTCTGGGTAGAATCTAAAAACACTAATAAAAGACACAATGCATTACCTCAAGGTATGTGCAACTGGACAAGAGGGCGAGGGCCACACAAATATTTCAGACTGCCCAAGGAAGAAAATAATGATGGGAAAAGAACAAGGAAGCTTGCTACTGAGATATCCAAATCTAGCTGGGTCCAATCTGAAAAGGATGAAATCTTGTATTAATATTTTCTTAATTTGGATGTAAATGAGATGGGGACACTACTGATGTGATAGAAACAAGCGTGTGATTTGTGGGAATCTGTGTTGAGAAGTTGTGAGCTGAATATCTGTTTTTGCTTTCCTGGCCCTTTAGGTAACTCCAGGAGGATACTAACTCCAGGAGGATACTAGGAGAGTAGAGGAAATGTGATGGTGAGGGCCTCTCAGCTTCAGACACCTTTCTAAGGCACACGGGGTCCAATGTTAATGAATAATAAAAAAGCCAGATTATTGTTCTGAAGACAAGATCTCATTTATATGTTCCAAACAGCTGTTATCTCTTATGTGAAGGTACTGAGGAAAGTAACTGAGTTCCTCAGTCCTGGCCATGGTCTCTTATTCAGTCCTACATCTTGACTTCATTTCCAAGTTTCCTGCAGTACTGGAGAGTAAGATAGCCATAGCAATGCTGGGATTTCTAGTTCTGGAAGTGGAGCCACCAGCAATTAAAAGCTGCGTGGAGCAGGAGGAATCTGTGCTGGAATGGTGCCCCAAATCCAGGCCACATTGGGCTTAAAAGTCTTTGGAACTTCTGTGCAACTTACCTCAGCTTCTGTAAGATCATGTAGACTCTGGAGCTTGTTCCTATTTCCTCAGACCTCATGGGAACTGGATAGATGAGATTCACGGACTCCATCACAGGCCTGAATATTTGCCTTCTTTCCTTTATCCTTCAGCAATCAGGTGGTACCAATTGTCTTCCCCAACTAGTCTGAGACCCCAAATGTTACCTGCTCTTTTGCCTTGGGATTTCCTTCTCTAAAGACTCCTACACTCTGTATTTCATACTATAAGTCAGCTGGGTTTTAGGAGAGTACAGTACCAGAAAACCCCAACTGGTCAATAATGATGAGAATCTCAGGAATGGCAGAATAGGAAAGTTATAGAGACAGAAGAGAAAACGCAGCTGTGTCACCTGAGAATTTGTTTACCTGCCTTTCTGGGGATGCCATCATTTTATGCCTTCCCATATATGCTCCAGAACTCTCCCTCTGACTAAGTTTCGAAGAAAGAAGGGGTATATTTTGGCAGAAACTTAGGAGGGAATGACATTCTAGGTAGGAATAACAATGTGAGCAATGGCCATGTCATGCTTTTGTGAGGATGGGGCATTCACACTGAGGAAGAAAAATGCTCTGAAAAAGACATATGAACAGAACTTACTGACAGATTGGGATAAAGAAAAGCAAAGAGCTGATGATGCAAATTAAGCCTTTGAGTACATGGAGGGTTGAATGGAGGTTCTATGTTGCTGTTTTCCATTTCCAGGAAGATGGAATGAAAGGAAATTTCCACTGAGTGAGAGAAAACAGTTAACATCTGACAACAGAATTGAATGTAAGAAAGTGGAGAGACTACTGCCTACACTTCTCCTTTTTTGCTTCCTTGATCAAGGGCAGATTGTGTTACTAAGAACTAGTATTTAATTAGCAAGTTGCAATGTTTAATGATAAAGTGTATTGTCAAATTAGGACAATGTAATCTAAAAATAAATCGGTTCAACCATATTTTAATTTTAATCCTACTTTTGTAAGTGCTCTTATCCCCCAAAAAATAATTTATGATTTTTACCATTCATTTTATATTTCTTCAGTGTCTCATTTACTGTCTCTGTCCATTTCTCCTTACTTGGGTTTCACCTCAGTGTTCCGTGAACTCTGCTAAATTTAGGAAGATTCTGGTTACAACTCTAAGTAAAGGGTTTTCTGCAGACAATCTTGTCAGGAAATATCCTCAAGGAGAATGTATTGTGGAGCAAAAGTGGATGTCAAAAAGGGTTCTTGATCATTGACAGAAAATATGCTTCCAAATAAATATCTGTGTGCTACATACATGGTATTATTGGTAATAATGATAATTATTGTATTATTAATATAAAGGATTGTATATAAGTATATAATTGAGTCCCAGTATTTCTTTTCATGCACTATTCTACACAATTGTCTCTTTAAACACAATAGTGAGAATGAAACATTCCTTGAAATAATCCAGCTTTCCTACTCAATTCCACTATAGTAAGAGTTAAGTGACTGGAGCATGGCCATTGGGATTAAGAGTGAGAGAAGAAAGCCCCAGAGAAAAAGTAATGAAGGTTTGGAATAGGGGATGTGTTAGGAACTGCATCCTGTCCCTCCAAAGACAGATGAAGTCCTAACCTCCAGTACTTGTTAATATGACTTTGGTTGGAAATAGATGATCAAGTGAAGATGAGGTCATTAGGGGTTTTAATTCAATTAGTGGGTTTTAATCCAATATTACTGTGTCTTATAAAAAGGGAAATCTAGACACAGAAACAAGTCATGCACACAGGGAAGGTGTACAGGGAGTATGTCATGTGAAGATGAAGGTAGAAATCTACAAGCCAAGGAACACCATAGACTTCCAGCGAACCACCAGAAGCTAAGGAAGGGGTTGTGAACAGATTGACCTCACAGCCTTCAGAGGGAACCAGCCCTGCTGACACTTTGACCTCAGACTTATAGCCTCCAGAACCATGAGACAACACATTTCTGATGTTTAAGTCACTAAGTTTGTGATACTTTCTGATGATACTAGAAAACTAATATAGGGTGGTAAGGGCAGGAGGTGAAAAGGCAAGCCACTTATCACCATGAATGCTATTGTCTCATGATGCTCTTCTCAATTCCTGTTTTAACAATTCAGTGTGAAGAACAGAATTAAGAGGCACCAAACCACATGTAATAGCTTCAAACAGCAACACCATAAACACACACACGCATACTCCCAGCTTAGATCATTATATTTCCCATACATAACTGTGAAGTTCCAGCTTAGGGCTCAATGCGTAACCTTGATGAATGCCTCATGGCCTCTTGAAAATAGGAGAGGGATCCAGAGAACCCTAGGTGTGGCAGGGTCAAAGTAACAGTTTCTGGGGCATTGTTCTTGAGTTTGGCCTTCAAAAAGCCCTTTTAGCTGAGGTAGGTCAGAGGCTGAGCAAGCCGGTTCCAAGCATCTTACCCTACTTCTGTCCAAAGTAGCTATGCTTTCTTCTCCTTGTGAATTCTGCATATGATTCCAATTGAAGAAAGCATTCCACAGATTTTTCAAATGGCTAAAAATTTTTTGTAAGACTTAGATGCTTCAGTCAAACTCATCTAATAACCATTCTTCACACACACTTGACCCTGCATGCCTTAGTTTGTGCCTTTCTCTCTCCTGGGAATGCCCTTATGCCTGACTCCATCTACTGAAGTCATCCTGTGCTATAGGCTGTCGGTGGCTTACCCAAAAGTTTTGCCACTGAGGCATACTTGTTCCCGGCTAACAGCAGATCTAATATCCTGGAATATTGGGATGATGTTACTAGAAGTCATGGAAAGTAGACCAGATCATGGTCTACTGGTAGAGTCATATACCCCAGTTCTAGCCAATGAGACAAAGGGGAGGTTTGCTAAGAGTTGCCTCCTTGATAAGACAGCAGAAAGAGAATCCTTTGTACTATGCCTGTCTGCTTCCTGGATTTGAATGTGGTTGGATGAGAATGTGATTCTCAGAGCTACAGCAGCCATCTTGTGATCCATGGCAAGAGAAAAAGCAGAGAACTGAAGAGATGCTTACCCAGAACCCTGACATCTTTGAATAACTAAATCAGTGCTGAAGACCACCTATCTCCAGACTACTTCTTGTGTGAGAAAAAACAACCCCTCTGCTTTAAGTCACTCTCAGTAAGGTCTTCTGTTACAGACAAATGCCCTCTGAACTGCTAGCATTTCCCCATCCTCCAAGGCCCCCTTCCAGGAAATTTCCACAGATCTCTCCACCTACCACCAGGTAAAATTTCTCTTTCTCCCTCCTATTTGTAGCTATAGTCGCATGTGTGACTGTTTCTTATCACATTTGTTTATTCACATTCAAATTTCATTTTTTTCTTTTGAATCATAAGCTCTCAAGGACAAGACCTTAATGTCTTCTTCCTCTGATAGAAGTAATTGTTTTAAAGAATGCTCCTAAAACTTTAATGTACATACAAATCACACTGGTATCTTGTTAAAATGCAGACCACTGGGCCCCATCTACAGAGTTTCAAATTCAAGGTATGAAGCAGTAAATATGAATCTCAAATAAGCCCCCAGATGATGCTAATGTGCTGGCCCAGAGGTCACTCTGATGAAACACTGCTCTAAGACACTGTGTACCATTGGTGTTATCTCTGTCACACACCATCTCTTACTGTTAATCTTCTCCCTGTTTGTTTTGTATCTCCAGTAATTTTGTGAACTCCCCGAGGGCAGGAACCATATCTTATGCCATTGTTACTTCCACAGTAACTAACATAGTAGTGCTCAACAATCTTTATTGAGTAACTGAACGAATGAATGAGTGAAGTGAATATAGCCACTAATCTTAAGGTCAGGCTTATTATTTCCAGCAGTGATAAATGAAACAAGTCACTGACATTTCTGCAGATAAAGTAACAGGTTCTGAATGCAAGTCAATAAAATCTAGCCAAAAGTCCTTTTTTAAGCATTGGACCCCATTACAATGTAAAAATGCTAGCATTTCACCCCTGATTTCTGTTGTGTTAAGTCACATATTTTTAAGCCACATATTTTATATTACATACTCTGTTTCCTCCAGTTCTCTGAGCCAAAAAGTACCTCTTAAAATAATCTAATAAGTAAATAAATTTTCTTCCAGGCAAAGGCTCTTTGTCATATATATGCATTATCTGGTTGGAAAACATTATCCAGAATGATGGGAGTGGTTAGAGAGATTTTCCTGGAACATTAATGGTTGAATTGTTGCAGGGAACACAAAATTTGATTCTTATTTTTATCTCTGATGGCTCTTGTTCTCAGAAGGACCCTCATGGAGAAAATCTATAATATTAGAACACAATGGGGAATGGGGGCCTGAATCTCATCTACCACATGATTGCACTGTGTGAGTCAAGGCTACTGACGAATATATTTTCTTTCATCCAAAAAGTGGAAAATAATCTCTTTGCTGATGACAAAACTTTAAATAGTGGCATTAGTTTTGGATGAATATTGTTCCTATATCTACTCGTATTGCTGATCAGATAATTTAACAAGAAATATATCAGCAGGATGCCAGGTCTATGCTACTTTTTCAAAAGCAAAGGCAATGGTAAACAAACACATAGATATCTTCAACAAAAACTTGCTAAGCTGTTTCCTGTTTGTTCTCTGTCAACAGCAAGGGTGAAATAATCTCTTTACACCATGAGAAGAAAATGTGGGAATGATAAAGACTGATGGAAGTTTCATTTCCAAGGTGTAAAAAGAACAGATGAAAGGTATATAATTACTTCTGTTCTAGTCATTACATTCTGACCTCTGACTATACAATAGTAGTCTGTTGGACCCAGCAATCAATGTCAGCTATTGTTCATTCAATAGCCATTTACCCAGCACCCAAGCATTGTAGTGAAGCAATCATCTTTGAGACCCAATTGCAGGAATTCTAATTACAGCTTCACTGTATATTTGCTGTGAGAAGCTAATCAAACCACTATCCTCTTTGAGCCTTAGAATACTCATCTAAAAATAGGGACAATAATAGAAATTATTTCATAGGGTATGTCCTTGCCTCTCAAAATGTGGTCCATGAATCTGCAGTTTCAACACCACATGAGAATATGTTAGAAATGAAGACTTTTAGGCCCCACCTTAGATCTATTAAGTCAGAATCTGCATTTTGACAAAATGCCCAGGTGAGTCCTACGCACATTAAATCTGAGAAGCATGGTATAGACAATAAGAAAGCAGCCTCTGAGGCTAAAGTGCTTGAATCTTAGCTCTACCACTTATCATCCACAAGACCCTGGCATAGTACTTAACTAATTTGTGCCTCAGTTTCTTAACCCATAAAATGTGGATAATAATGAAAACTCATAGGGTTGCTGAGAAAGAGTAAATGAAGGAATACATTTAAGGAGCTTAGAACAGGGCATAACACAAGTGCTCAGTAAGGCTGAGCTGGTGTTTTAGTGAGGATTGAGTTGTAAATGCTGAGTAGTACTCAGTAAATGTTAGCTGCAGTGGGAAAAAAAAACTGCTGGATGTTGTCAGGAAAAAGATGATTTTAAAATGAACCCTTTGTACCCCACATCTTTAAAATAAAAAATAAGGGAAAAAATGAATGAATAAATAAATAAATATTACAAAAAAAGAAAAATGGACCCTGATCTCATGACACTTGTAACCTAGTAGTGCTAATTCCGCTTTTGCATGGTACCCATTTTCAAAAAATAACAATAGTATTTAAAAAATATCTATGCACAAGTAGTCAAGGCACCCCTGCCACAGTTTAGAGTTTAAATGATGGACCTAAATTGTAGTTCCTGAGCAAATTTTAATTAATATTTCTCTAGACACCATAAATAGTCTACTATGGTAGAAAAAAGCAACATTTCTTGACTTCCTCATTTTAAAGCTGTATTCATGTAAATTGCTTCCTGAGATTTAGAAAGCTGACAACATTCAAGAGTCCCATCTGGTAAGTTGTGTGGAAACAAATTGATTCTGCCTGATAAGGGGGAAAGGGGTGAGTTGATTCTACACGTCTGCACTATTTCTGAGGACAAGATGTGTCCTGCAATGGTGCTCAAACTTAGCTGCCTATTAGAATCGCCTGGAGAGTTTTTCAGAAATACTAATACAGGACCCGCCCCCAGAGATGCTGATTTAATTGCTTTGGAGTGGGGCCCAGGCATAGGTATTTTTTTAAAGTTCCCCAAGTGATTATAATGTGCAGCCATGGTTGAGAACCACTGCTATAAAACACATTAGGCTCAAAGGTGCCTCCAATTAGTGAAGGGAATTAACAGAAAGCAAACAAGAACTAAGGACAAAAGAGGAAGCAAAAAGAAATGTATCAGAAAGGGTAGCCAATCAGCATTCTGCTTCCGTGTCCTGGGATGAACCGGCAAGAATGTGGGTTTGCTGCACCACAAGGCCAACTAGGGGTTTTGTAAATTTAATTTTGTTCCAGACAGACATCCCAAGTCTAAACATAAATCAGAAGCCTGAAGTAGCAAGAAGAAAGGGGACAGTTCCAGAAATGTAGGACCGACAAAATGGGGTAATGAGGAAAACAACCTAAAATAGTTGCCATCAAATCCATGCCCTTTACGCATAGAGCCTTGAAGGACCTTTCTCAAAGTTCATTTTCTTTTTAAAATTCTTTATTATAAAGATGTGAGGTACAATTCAGCGTTAGGTATATAAACGTTGATTATGCAGTTACCCTTGTTGATGAGGTATGCCCCCCCTCCCCTAGCAGTTTCCCTCAACTGCCAATCCCACCCCCTCTCCCCTGACAGTTTCCCATTACTGCCAAATGCTTTCTTATAGTATTATAATTATTCAAGGTCTGCTTATGAGTGAGAACATATGGTACTCTGTTCTTTGTTTCTGTGATACATCACTGAGTATGATCGACTCCAAATTCATCCAAGTTGCTGCAAAGTCCATATATTTGTCCTTCTTTATGCCTGCATAATATTCCATTGTGTATATGTACCACATTTTCTTTATCCAGTCCAGCTTCAATGGACAACATAGTTGGTTCCATGTTTTTCCTACTGTGAATAGAGCTGCGACAAGCATACATGTGCAGGTATCTTTTTGGTAGAATGACATGAGTTCCTCCAGGTATATTGCCAATAGGGGGGTTGCTGGGTCATAGTGCCCCATCCCCTCCTTTTTCAAATTTCAAAAACTACAAGAGACAGCATAGTTCATTTTCTATAACAGACAAACCTAGAAACAACCCACATGTGAGTAGAATGGATTAACTACATTGCAGTCAATTCACTCAATGAATATTACAAGCAGTGATAAAATATGAAGTGCTGCTATACACAACACCATGGATGAATCCCACAAACATAATGTTGAAAAGAGCACAAACTACATGATTCTATTGATATGAAATTCAAAAATCAGCAAATTGAATCGATGATGGAAGTCTGAAGAGTGGTGGTCTTTTTGAGGAGGTTCTGTCTGAGAGGGGTTTGAGGGAGTCTGCTGGATGGGTGCTGGAAATGCTCTATATCTTGGTCTGGGTAGGGGTTATAATGTGTGCACATATAACCACTATTCATTGAACTGAACACTTAAGATAGTTGTACTTTACTATATGCAAATTGCACCTCAATAAAAAATAAAGAAAAAACCTGTATTTGCTACTATTATCACCCATTCAGTAAATATTTATTAAATGTCAACTCTCAGCCCAGTCATGTTCTAGGTACTAGGTACTGAGGTGTAATAAACCAACAGAAGTCCTGCAATGAAGACGGCAGACTATTGAACATCAACAAGTATACGCAACATGATGTCAGGTAGTAATAAGGGCCATGAAGAAAAATCAAGCAGGGTCAGAAGGTACAGAGTTTGTGGGGGGTTGGGAGTATGCTATTTTAGATGGAAAGGTCAGAGAAGGCTCTTCTGAAAGGGCAACCTTATAGCATGGTCAGGGTGTCTGGTTTCTAACCCACAGCAGATTATAAGCAGTGCATTAGATGAAGACGGGAATGTCATTTGAAGGCAAACTGACAGAAGCAGGAAGTGTCAACTGACAATAAGGGACAATAAGGGACATAGGAGCTATAAACTAGCTGGCCCAAGCACTCAGGGGGCTCAGCATGAAGGCAACATACCTTCCCACTATTATAGTCTTTAGGAAATCCCTAGAACAAAGCTCAAAATAGCCTTCTGTTCTATCACCTTTCTTACTGTCTCATCACCAACTTCTAGTCTCTCTTTCACAAGACAACGAGGCTCTTGAAGGCAGGGATTTTTTCCTGTTCATCTTTGTATTGTCAGCACACACCACAATGAGAGAACAGAGCAAGACAATCAATAAATATTTACTATCTACCTGGCTGTCTGATGATACTGAATAACTTCAAAAATGTTGCTCTAATACCAATTTTCAGAATTATCTGTGTAAGTATGTAATGACGTTAGGAGTTAAGCATGAATACGTAAAGTGTCAACTGTTGAGATTGGCTGTTTAAAACAAGAGGAACATTTCAGCCATCTGGAGAACTCACTTACAGGAAACTTCTCATTTCCCAAAGTTGCTGAGGAAATGAGGTGTTACTGTACTAATCGATCTTGTCTTGACATCACCTGATATCTCTCTTGGCCTCTCAGCCTGGAGCAGTGGGGTTCAATACTTCAGGATGTATATGAACCACATGCAGGGGTAGAAATGCAGATTTCCAGGCTCCAGTCTCAAAAATTATGATTTTTCACTAGGTCTAGGATATGTACTAGGAATAATAAAAACAACAATTAACATTACTGAACACTTAGAAATTGCCGGGCATCATTCTAAATTCATTTTATGTTCTATCTCATCTAATCCACAGAACAATCATATGACATCAGTACATTTTACAGATGAGGAAAATGAAGCACAGAAGGCTCAGGTAATAGCTCTGAGATTCAAATTCAAGCACTCTGGCTCCAAAGCCTATGCTCTGAAGTTTCTCAGTCTTTTGTCTCCTTATATGGATTCATATCAAGCTGGTAGCCTGGGAGCTTCACTTTGAAAACACTGTCCTAAACAACAGATGCTGGTGAGGATGAAGAGAAAAAGGAATGCTTCTACACTGCTGGTGGGAATGCAAACTAGTGCAACCTCTCTGGAAGACAGTGTGGCAGTATCTGAAAGAACTAGAAATTGACCTTCCATATGACCCAGCACTTCCACTATTGGGAATATACATGGAGGAACTCAAATATTTCTACAAAAAAGATACCTGCACATGTATGTTTGTTGCAGCTCTATTCACAATAGCAAAAACATGGAACCAACCATGTTGCCCATTGAATTGGATAAAAAAATGTGGTATATATACACAATGGAATATTATGCAGCCATAAAGAAGGACAAATATATGGACTTTGCAGCAACTTGGATGGATTTGGAGTCGATCATACTCAGTGATGTATCATAGAAACAAAGAACAGAGTTCCATATGTTCTCACTCATAAGCAGACCTTGAACAATTATAATACTATAAAAAGGGATTGGCAGTAGTAGGAAACTGTCATGGGAGGGGGGTGGGATTGGCAGTTGAGGGAAACTGCTAGGGGAGGGAGGGGCATACCTCATCAACAAGGGTACCTGCATAATCAACATTTGTATACCTAACCCTGAATTGTACCCCGCATTTTTATAATTAAAAAAAAGAAAACACTGTCCTATATTAGACCTTTCCTTCCTCTCCTGCATCCCCTATCTATAGTTACTGCTACCTTAACCCTGGCTATTCAGGGAACCTTTACACTTCCCATATCAGAAGGGGACCACAGGCCCTGTCCTCTTTGGTTAAAATGAGAGGATGACTAGTCTATATTCAGGGCAAAGATGAATATGATATAAGAGCAAATGTACCTTAAATCATGGTTTGGGATGAGAGACAAAGGAAAAGAAACCACTGCAGCCATGGAACAGAGGAGATGGTCAAGGGATGGGGGTGCCCTATAAAGAGAGGAAGAGAGAAAGCAAATCAGCACTCTGCTTCTCTGTTTTGGTCTGCCCAGCATGGTGACTTGGAAGATAATGGAAAGATTGGTACATTCTGCCTACAGCCTTTCTCTGGCTTCATGAGTATGTTTGGTCTGGGCATGGGGCTGGCTGCAAATGTCAGAGTTAATGCCCCCAACTAACGAGGGATAGGAATTGGTAGATAAATGCTCCACTTCCCTTATTCCTATTAGGGTACAACTCTGGATGTTTTCTACATCATCTAATAAGGGTCTCCCCATTGGACAGAGTCCCAGTTGCCCATGGGGGTAACCTGATCATTATCACACAATTTATTGACCTTCCTCCCTGCCATACCTCACTTTCCATTCTCTCACTGTGTTTCCCGGGATCACCTTTCAAATAAACTACTTACTCCCAAATCCTTATCTCAGGGTGTACTTTGGGGGAACCCAAACTGAGACAAGGATTATATACAGTATAATAAGTGTAGTGGCTACTACAGTGAAATTCTAAACTTGGTGAATCTCTTAGTGTGCCAGGGAAGGCCACTGCTGGTTGGAAAGGCTACTGATTAACACTTGAGAATTCTGATTTTCTTGTTTAACCAATTTTTAACCGTCTCCTAAGCTCTGTGCCCTGAAATGTTTAAAATGGCCAAAATTGGTCTCATCAACAAAGATGGGGGGAAATAGGGTTGCTTCTGGGACTGGCCTTTTAGTCAGGGCCAAACATTCTGTCTACAGTGATAGAGGAAGAAATAAGTGCAAGGTGAGAAACACTGAGGCATTTCTTTGACTGTTGTAAACACTAATTTAAAACCCAGAACTTAAAACCTTAAGTTTCCCTGTGTGGCAGATTATATTACCCCCAAATGTCCACATGCCTTCCTAGAACCTTACCACTTTCCTTCCTCTTAAGCCTCAATAGTCATTACGACTGCTTTGACCAACAGAGTACAACAAAAGTAACATTTTATGACATCCAAGGCTAAGTCATAAAATGTCATGCACTTTTGCCATATTCTCCGAGGATGCTCACTTAATCCAGCCGCCATGACATAAGAAAGCCCATAGAGTATGTGGAAAGGCCGATGTAAAGAGGAACCAAGGCTCCCAACCCCAAATGAGTTTCCAGTAGACAGCCAGTACCAACTTGCCACCCACGTGAATGAGTAGCTTAAAAACAATTCCTCTAGCTTCAAGTTGAACCCCCTGGCTAACAACAGAGGGATCACAGACAAACTATCCTGCTGAATCCTGCCCAAATTGCACGTTTTTGAGCAAAATAAATGATTGTTATTATTTTGAACTACTTAGTTTTGAGGTGGTTTGTTATCCAACAATAGATAGCTGATATACCTGGTTTCCCAAGAATGGAAAGCTGACTTGGAGTTTTTACCAAAACCTTATTTTTAACTTTTAATTTTATTTTAGAGTTGTGGGGCACAAGTGAGGATTTACTACGTAAGTTGCATGCAGATGAAGTTGGGACTTCTAGTTGGCTTTCTTTCCCCCTGATAGTGGACCAGATAACCAAAACCTTATTTTTTGTTTGTTTGATTGGTTTTTTTTTTGAGTTGGAGTCTCATTCTGTCGCCCAGACTGGAGTGCAGTGGCCGCTCCCGGCCACCGCAGCCTCGACCTGCTGGGCTTCGGCGATCCTTCCGCCTCGGCCTTCCAAGTAGCTGGAACTACAGGCGCGCGCTACCATGCCCGACTGATTTTTTGATTTATTGTAGAGATGAGGTCTCGCCAAGTTGCCTAGGCGGGTCTCGAACCCGCGGGCTCAGGCAATCCACTCACCTCAGCCTCCCAAAGCACTGGGATTACAGGCTGAGCCACCGAGCCCGGCTAAAACCTTATTTTTCTAAAGAAATAGTATATTTTCTCCTTTATTAAGCCTATAGTTTCAGGTTCTCCCTTGAATCTGCATGCCCCTGCCTCTTTCACGAATTCTGCTTTACCAGTAGGGAAAGTTTGCCATCTCATCAATAGCAGCAAAAGTTTTCATGTGACTGTATATATTTGTTAATTGATAGATACACATATTGATCCTTTTATTCCATCTACTCTGGTTTCCTTGGAAACTTAATTTTCCATGGATTTCCTCTAAAAAAACAATTTTATTAGAACAGAGATTGAGTCTTAGGTACTTTGGGGAAACTTAATAAATACAAGGTCGCATGTGGTCCAATTTCAGAGCAGTGTCTCCTTGAGTAGTTACAGATAATCAAAAAGCAGCTTCCTTTTTTACTTGGCTTTCAAAGTACAATAATAGAAATCCATTCATAATCCACAATAACACTTCCTCAAACCCCTTCCCCATTCTCCAAGTTCTTTGTTCCTGTCAGCTGCTTCAGAGCCTTTTACACATCAATGCTTTTTCTAGCCCCGGAATTCATTTAAGTTCTTTTTTCTCCCTTTCTCCCCAAAGCTTGATTTAGCCTCTAGACCAACAGAGAATAATTTTTCCTTCTCTAGGAGGCAGAAAGGAACAATAAAGAGGAAATGCAAAGAAGGAAATATGGGCTTCTTTTCAGCAGGCAGAAGGTTGCTGGAAGAAGGTGGGAAAGAAGGCTGCTACCATAAATTTACCTACAGAGCTTGTCTCAATATATTGTAAAGCATCCACTTGAGTGTAACTAGTCAATGATTGCCGACAAAAAGATAAATACAGAAAATAAGTGACGATAAGCTTTATGTTAATGAAAAGATGTGCTTAGACTCTCAGTGAGAAGTCAGTTTTTAGCTTTCTTCTTAGAAGGAGGAAAGTTTCCCATTCTGTAGCACCAAGGAAAACTTAAAGCACGTTTCTGGCAACAAATTTGTTAACTGGCCCAGACAAACAAAATTTGGGGGAATTAAATTCCTGTTTTAAGTTCAATTCTCTTTGTCAATTCAGTTACCCATTTTGTCTGTTTTCAGTTATCATTTATGGCTCTCTTATTTCCTATGTTAATGTGAATATTCAAGATGAGTAAAGGCAATTTGATAATTTCCTGCTGAGAATTTGGATTCTGAAGAAGTATTTACAGTAACCAACACTCTATATCTTAAAATATCTCTTAGTGACTTGTTTTTCGTTGTCATTCGTTTGCTATGGATCCCTTTACCTATTCTCTAGGTTCTCTGTGGGTCATAATTTTGAGTCAGGTAAAAAGTTTCCAAGTTATTTGTGCTGACTGTAGACCTTACCTAGTAATAATTACAAGGGCAATAGAAAAAAGTAATTTACATCCCATTCCCTGAGTACTAAAAATTTTCTTGCTAATCAGTCGATCAGTCAATCAACCAATCAATCATTTCCCCATCTCTTGCAGGGAATTCTACATTTATTCTTAATTTCCTGACTATCCCAACTACCCCTTCAGCCAGTGGTTCTCAGTGTGGTCCCTGGAGCAGCACCATCAGTATCCCTTGGGAGTTTGATAGAAATGCAAATTCTCTGACCCTATCCCAGACCTGTGGAAACAGAAACTCTGGAATAGAAACCAGAAATGTCTATTAACAAGCCCTCCAGATGATTCTGACACCTGCTGAATTGTGAGACCCTCTGCCTTAGAATATAAAATTGAATCAGTGTGATACAGTGTCCTGAAAGTCAAAAGACCTGAGTTCTGTTCTGTGTTCTGCTATTCTAGTTTACTGAATGGCCTTCATTGAGTCACTGTAACTCTCTGGACCTCAGTTTTTTCATCTATAAAATGAAGCACTGGGACAAAAATTTACTTTAGGCTTTTTTTTTTCACTAGTTCTAGAAAGTAGCAAAGTCACTGCCCTCAAAAGCACTAGCTGAGTATTGTAATATCTTGGCATATGGTTCCATTTTTTTCATGTCAATTTTTTTTAAGTTTCAGTAATGGCTAACCCAGTCTTGTCAAAATGACTAAATACCCTAAACAGCTAGAAGCAGTATTTTAAACATTTCTGTCAAGACCAAATCATTTGTTAAAGTTGCTGGTAAATGCTCTCTGACAGTTTATTTTCCTCAGAATTTATCATTTCTCAGTGAAAAACATTAATTCATCTGATCAGCCCAGGAATTTTGATGTGCAATTACTTTTTATTTGACCTAAGAATAGATTCATAATTCCCCTTTCATTCACAAAAATATTCTCCCTGTACAAAAATGACTCAGCATTAGACTTGTTATTAAGATACCAACCCAGCATATTCTATTGGTAGAAATAATATTTCAACACATTCTGGCAATAATATTAAAACTTTATTTTGATGACAATGTTATGCAATGTTTATATTCTAAGATGGTACTATGATATTCATTTTGAAAACATTTCATTTTTTCCTGCTGATAGATTCAATTCAGTATTTTTGAGCTGAGACCCACCTTAAGCAGGGGCAGAGAATACGGGCTTGGTGCTCTTTGTTGAATTTCAACATATGATTCATTCCATCAATTTGTCAAACTTCAGAATGTGACAAGCAAACCTGTGATGAAATAGATAGACTTTCCAGATTGGATGAAATCCTGACACAAGTAGCTTTGAAATGAGCTTAATCTTTCTATTACTGGGGGATCAGAGAATGAAAAATGAGGTTTTTGCCTAAAGAATCACTGATAATAGGTAAACTAAAGAGCTTACATAGGCACAATGAAAAATTGTTCAGGATATGGAAATAGAAACAAGGAAATGTACATTGCATGTGTAGGAAATTCTTCAGCATGGCACTTTTGTCTTTTAAAATAAACATTAAAAAAAGAAGCTGAGACATTGATGGCATAATTGTCACAACCAGCCACTAGTAAAGTCAAAAGGTCCATCCAGGTCAGTTTTTGGACCAAAGCAGTTAATAAATGTTTAAGGGCAATACAACATTTACTGAGCACTGTGCTAGGCACTGTGGATGATAAAGAACAAATGTGGAGAAGAGGTAAATCAGATCAAGAAAACTGAATTTTCGCTAAGCAACTAACTAGGTTATTCTAGTTGTATTGCTCCTGAGCAAATGGATTCTTGAAGGAGAAGATCCTTTCCAGCTCCTATTGCTGCATGATCCCATCATAAGGGTTTGAAACTTTGTTGAAGGGACACATTTACATGTGAAACAGTCAGATAATCAGATTAGGGTGTGGGGGCTAAGCTTATTTCAGGCTCCCTGGACAGGGAGATGTCTGGGTAGGAGTACACAGTCATGGGGTTGCAGGTTCACGTAACCTGGAGGTAAATCAGATGATTCCTCCTTTGTGTGGTATTTCTGCCACGCAGAACGTCCACTCAAGGGCCTGGGTTCCATCTATTCATTCAACAAATGTTTATTGAGCGCCTACTATGTACTGGGCACCATTCTGGGATATGCATCACAGAACAAAACAAAGATTTCTTTCCTCAAAGAGCTTATATTCTTGCATGGTGTGGAAAAAGAGTTAATATAATAGTCCTTGGAATGCTATTTTTAGAAAGGCCTCTTTGTAAGATTTGACTCTTGGCTGGCATTTGGGAACTTGAATTTTGGAACAACCATTTTGGTAAGGAATGGTTCATGACGCCTAAACTGTGCAATCAATGTGGCTTATGCTGAACACCTGCTTTCCTTCTGGGAGTCTGGAATTTTGATATGCACTGGGCAGGGAGTCCCTGTGTGACCAGCCCCCAATAAAAACCCTGAGGACTGAGTTTCTAATGGGATTCCCTGGAAGACACCACTGCACACATGTTGTCACAACTTGATGCTGGGGAAATTAAGTGCATCCTGTGTGATTCCCCTGGTAAAGGACCCTTGGAAGCCTATGCCTGGATTTCCCCAGACTTCACTCCATGTGCCATCTTCCTTTGCTAATTTTGCTTTGTGTCCTTCCACTGTAATAAATCACAGCTGTAGTTATGACTATATGTTGAATCCTTTGAGTTCTCCCCATGACTCATTGATCGTGGGGTGGTGTTGGGGACCTCCAACACACAGGAAAAGGAGGTTCAGACAATGTGGAATTTATCTTATAACTGAGCAAATTATCTACTATACTAGAAGGTTAAGAAAAAAGAAAACAGAGCAGCAAAGGAGCAGCAAAGGAGGATTGAGATGTTGTGGTGAGGGGGTGGTGGTGTGTTGTACTAAATAGGAGGGTTTATGTAGGTCTTATTTTTTTAAAAAGCGCCATCTGATCAAAGACCTGAAGAAGATGAGGATGCCAGACAAGGCGATGTTTTCAAGACAGAGGGCACAGTCTATACAGAGGCCCTAAGGTGGGAGTGTACCAGTGTATCTGGAGCAGTGAGAGCCTGGGAAAGATAGGTAGGGGATAAGGTCAGAAAGGTTAAAGATAAGAGTAGGATAACTAAGATGAAGTCAGAGGTGAGGTGAATATACAAAACATGTATACCACCTACCTTCATAGTTGTTAAACGAAGTATATATTTGTATTGGTCTAAGAAGGAAATCTCAGATATACATCACATACATTCTGGCCTCATTCTGTAATTATATAATTTAATATCTAGCATTGGCCATTTGGAGGGGCAGGGTTAAATGGTCCATGTTACTTATGAAGTGAAGAATGTTGTGTGGGATTATTTGTGACAGCCTTGATGAGAGAAGACGGAGCCAAGGCGTTGTAGGGGCATGAAATACTCCTCAGCACCTGCCTCACCCTTTCTCCAGCACACACATTTGCTCATACTTCCCAAAAGTATGGAACCCTGAAACATACATCCACATACCTATGCCCAATACACTACTTCATGCTGCCTCTGAGATCACATGCTGTGACAGATTGCAAAGGCTACCATAGTCTTTCTCTCTTTGTTTCCATGACCTTGCAATTTTACTTTGCAGTTCCTTCCATCAAGAGGTAGAATCCAGTTTTCCATGCCTTGAAAATGGACTGGTTATATACAACTTGCTTGTTCAACAGAATGCAACAGAAGTGATGGTGTGCCACTTATGAATCCACGTCTAAGAGGCCTTAAATGTTTCCATTCCTGCTTTTGAAATTCAGTAATCCTTGTCACCCCAGTTAACAAATGGTCAACTGAAAGCATGTGAGTGAGGCCATCCCAGACCATTCAGTTTCAGTTGACCTTCCAGCTAACTGCAGACACATGAGCAAACCTAACCCAAATCAGGTAAGCCTGACCAGCTTAGCAGAATCACCAGATGACCTGTAGACTTGTGAATAATAATAATAACAATAAGCCAGGCTCTGTGGCTCAGCCTGTAATCCCGCGCTTTGGGAGGCTGCGGTGAGTGGATTGCCTGAGCCCGCGGGTACAAGACCCACGTGGGCAACTTGGTGAGACCTCATCTCTACAATAAACCAAAAAATTAGCCGGGCATGGTAGCGCGTACCTGTAGTTCCAGCTACTTGGAAGGCTGAGGCGGAAGGATCGCCGGAGCCCAGCAGGTTGAGGCTGTGGTGGCCAGGAATGTGCCACTGCACTCCAGTCTGGGCGAAAGAGTGAGACTCCAACTCAATAATAATAACAATAATAATAATAATGATAACGATAATAAACAAAACATAAGCCACTCAGTTTTGAGGTAGCTTGTTATGCAGCCATAGATAACTGACACATGTGCCCAAGGTTGAGTGTCTCTGAGAAACTTCCCCAGATGACTCCTAACAGGAGCTCCAAAGCTAATACTGCAGAATCTCTCACAGCATCTCTTATGACAAAGGCAGATCTGACTACCAGTTCAAAGCCAGAAGGACTTGGAGGGAGGCTACTGACTTCAAAGACGAGATGCTTAGCTTCAGAACAACCCTTACATCTTGGCTTGAGAATACAACAGTTTTCAAACTGCTTCTCTCTCCCTTTCTCCAGCTCACCAGGAGAAGAGCAAATGAAATGTTGCTCAAGTACAACAAAGGGCAGATTCTCACATGGTTCAGGGAGACTGAGCCTTTGGCAAAGCGAGGAACAGCAGGAAGGGCACGGACGCCAGAGTAACTGAGAAAGAACTCAGTGTTTGGGTGAAATGTGGGCAGGCTGCCCAGCAGAAAGGCTGGCATGGTTTCAATATTACAGTCTCATTTTGTAAAGCTGAGATAATATTTTCATCTCTCAATAATAGCAGAGCTGCCCATTTTATTGTATGTTTCTTAGGCAGCAACATGTAAAGTTAATTTAAAACCTGGATGTGCCCATGCCCATCAACCTCAATGCTTCTTTCTTTCCCCTTCCCCCATCTCCTGACCTTTTCCCCCCTTTTACTGCTGCACAAGATATCCTGGCTAATCACTGTGCTCTGACAAGAAAAGGTCAAGATACTTCAAGTATTTTTCAAAGCCATACCAAGAAGTCAGTCAACACAAGTTGATTAAGTACAGTAGAAAATAGGCACAACTTTTCAATGAGAGTGTAGATCTTAAAATGAGATACAAACCTGAGAATTGCAGTGGGATTCTTCATTCATTCATCAATTTATTGGACATCAAGTGCGTTGGTGAACAAGGCAGGACACGCTCCTTGCCCTCTAGGGTTTGAGGTCTTGGGTCTGCTCACAGGACCCAAAGGGCCAAGTGTTGTGACAGAAATAAGTTCCAAATTCTGTGCAGACACAAAAGACGGAGTAGCACTTGCAGGCATGTCAACAAAGAGGCAGGGGAACCATTGTGAAGTTAGAGCACATCACTCTGCTTCAAGGTTCACTTCTCTTAGGGTCCATAAGTTCAGTTCATTCACTTTGAGGTATCACAAACCCCTGGGAATTTTGATTTCTGATAACTCTGCCTTACTGTCCCACCAGGACCCTGCCTGTTCTTTAGACCTTGGCACAAGGTATATTACAATTTATTTTGGAAGCAAGAAACTGTATTCTCTAGGTAGAGCTAATCTCCTGAGTCAAGATCTATCAAAAGAAGCCCGCCCATATCTTTTTACAATTGCTATCCCCTGCCAGAGTTTTCTATGAGAATCTGTGAAACACTTCTATTTCCTTTAGATGAGTGAAACAAAATTAAAATTGTCTTTTATCTCACTTTTCTTCCCAAATTCTAAACTCTGTGCAACACAGAAATCATTCCTTTTCATCCGGTGACTAGACTACAGATAAAAATGTATGAGCTAATTCAAAATCAAAAAGCACACAGAAAGAGGATTAAACAAGGCAATCACCTTCAAAATGTTACAAAGCCAAGCTGAAAAGCTCAGTTTTGACCATATATGCTATGCTTTTAATTGAGAAAGAAAAAAAATCGCCCCTGCAAACAAAATTATATTTTCCTTCAATTTCAAAAGAAGAACAACCTCCTAGCGATTAAATTTAATAAGGTTAAATAAAAAAGAAGGGGACAAAGTTATTCAGGCTTCAACCATGTCCAAAATCCTAGTCCAATACAGGTCTAATTAACTTTAGGTGATGCAGAACATCGTCTAAAAATCAAAAGCAAATATATACTAACATCATTATAAAGTTATTTATAATTTAAGTAATCAATGTCTAAAGGAAAATTTTAAAAGGAATATACTCCCAAGATTTTCATGTTCCATGTTGCTTCATTCTTTAGCAAAAGTACTTTATCGATTGCTCCTTATCAAGAACTGAATCTTGAAGTGTCCCAAGAGGTATTCTAATTATAATTAATGGTACAGGGTTTTCTTTCAAAATCATTAGGGATTCATTAAGCTGGCAACACAAGCTGTTTAATATTTGAACTTTCTAAAACGACTACAGGATAAAGGGTACAGTCATAATTATGACTGGAAATTCTGTTTTTGAAATTATAAACTGCTTTGCATGCACAACATGATGTCTTTTTGCCTTTCCTTTTGAATTTGAGTATAATGTGTGCCTTTAAAATCCCATGTACATTATGTTTCTCACTGGGAGGGAGTGAAATTTGGATGTCAAAGGCTGTTTTGACCTTTGTGTCTTCCCTCTACCAAACCTCCCCCTTCCCTGCCATACACATTCTATTTCCTAATAATGAAGATTGCATTCTGTTAAGAAAAGAACAAAATGTAATCACAGTAGGCAAAGAAATGCTATTTCTGATTACTTTTGGTGTGGCACCAATTAGTTACCTACCCATTAGCCATTTCTCCTTTTTCCTAACAGAACCCCAATATTTCAAGGTAGCCCAGACAAATGCAAGCTTTCTCAGTCTCCTTTGTGTGGCCATGTAACTGTTTCAGTCAATAGATATAAGGAGGAATTTGCTGGAAATTTCTTGGACAGCTTTTGCCTCCCTGATAAGTTCAGGCACATCTTGTACAGCCTTCCCTCTTCTTCCTGCCTTGAACATAGACACGGTAGAGCTTCCCACACTATCTGCAAGCATGAGGCAGAAAAGGCAAAAAGTACAGAAACACTGGCCCTGACATCACCAACTCACTGAACTCATTTGGCAGTAGCCATGGATTCTCAGCCTTTTTTTGTGTTAGAAAAAATAATAACCCTATCTATTTTAATCCACTATATGTCAGGTTTTTTTAATCACTTGCAGCTAAAAGCATTGCTAACGGATACATTCAGCCAGGAAAGGAATTCAGCGTTCACCCTCAGATCTGAGTTGATTTCATTGTTTAAAATAATCCCTATTAGTTTACTGTAATGTGCTCCTTGGGAACAGAAGCACACAGTGAGCAGTGGCTACACACAGGCTCATTAATAATCTCTTGCCACTCCAGTTTCACCCAGGACCAAAGCAAGCGAAGAAATTATGATTTTATTAAAGCAATACTTATTTCATGCACCATTGATGATTGATCACAAGTTGAAGTTTACAAGGGGAAATTGTGGCCTTCTGAGAACGTCATTAAGTGGCATTTCACAGAGGCTGCATCTATATCTTTCCTTGGGATTTGGGAGCTTTCCTCCAATACTATGTGATGGAATTACCTGCAATATGACATTCATGACAACTCATACCCCCAAAAGCATTTTCCGATGAAAATAAATTTGACGTTTTTCATGACCAAGGTAAAAAGATCCTAAATGATACAGATATAAAAGGAGTGATTTCCAATGTGAATTTTATCCACAGTATGAGCTGAATGTTTTTACTGAGTAAACATAAGGCTGAGGGCAATGACCACTTTGGGTGATCAGGCTAAGCTCCTGTTAAAAGGTTACACTAGTGTCCCACTTACTAGTTTGCCAAATGGGCTACCCTATCAAAGCAGGTGGTTCAAAAAAGTTTAGCATCTTGCCACTCAACATGTGCTCCTCAGATCAGGAACACAGGTATCAAATAGGAACTTAAAAGAAATGCAGAATTTCGGGTCTCATTCCAGATTTCTAACAAGCTCTTCAGGTGACTCAGATGCATTAAAATTTGAGAAGTATTAGTTTAGTACTCTAAGAAAGTTCCTAGCAGGCTACAACACCAGGAATCAGTAGATGTTAATTATTCCCTCTCCAGTGAAGAGCAGGCATTGTCTAATACTCAGAAGGCTGTAGATGTTGCCTGTGGACACTGCAAAGATTAGCAGCATTTGCCATGGTGGCAAGAAGGAAGGTTGCTCTTCCTGTGGCACCTATAATTAATATATTTGATTCATTCAACGATATTAATTTTCCCCTAAAGGGTCATATATCAAGTCTCTGAGTTTAATATATATTATAGTCCCATTTTATCCAGTATGGATATGTTCCAAGATTCCCAGTGGATACCTTAAATCTCATATACTATTGAACATTATATATACTATGTTTTTTTCTATTCATACCTAACTATGATAAAGCTTATCTTATAAATTGGGCACAGTATGAGATTAACAACTAATAAAATAGAACAATTATAATAATATACTATAATAAAAGTTTGTGAATGTCGTTTCTCTCTATGAAAATATGTTATTGTACTGCACTCATCTATTTTCAGACCATGGCTGACCATGCATAACTGAAACCACAGAAAGTGAAACTGAAGATAAGAGGGAACTACTGTATTCTTTACGATGACAGTGATAATGATAGCTGTTGCTGGGAAGCATATCATGGGTATACAATGCAGATTTTTCATTAAAAAAGCTTCTTCCTGTGACCTTGATGAGACAACACAAATATCTCAGAAGTCTGGTAGGCTGTCTGGTTTATATTGCTGGCAGGGTTATCTTGGACATTTATGCTACTTGAACAGTCAGACTCGAGAAAGCTGTCAACCGACTGTCCATTTCCATGGCATTCTCAGAAGAAATGGGAGCTTAATTACACCTAACCATGGCACCAACTATATACATTTTGTTCTTGAAAGAAGAGTGTAAACATCTAACAAAACATGGTCACATATATCCTGCAGCCTACGGTAATTGCGCCAGTTCTGACCGTAGTGCTGTTCTGAACGGTGCACCGGAGATTGAACTGAGATTTAGAGGAGTTATTCTAACTTCACTAAGAAGCAGAAACTTTCCAAGAAAGCATAAAGATTTTTTTGTTCTACAAATCAAGCTGGAAATAATTGGCAGTAAAATTTCTGCTGCCAGCAACATGATGGTCTAGTGGTAGTGGTTCTCAAAATGTGGTCTCTGGGCCTGCAACATCAGCATCACCTGGGAACTCGTCACAAATGCAAACTTTCCCATCCCACCCCAGACCCGTGTAAGGCCCAACAAGTCATATTTTTATCAATCCGTGTTGGATGATTCTGATGAATGCTAAAATTTAAGAACCACTAGAATCAACGCTACCTTAAACCTCATTGGTGAAAAAGTCACCTTGATTTGTTGTTTTTTTTAAACATTTCTAACCCATCACGGACTGATATTTTTGAAATATAACATACTGACACATTGTCAGAGAAATGAAATTTTAAGAGACATACAAATTGCAAGTCTCAGTTTTTATTAGATCCAATTAACAACAACAACAAAAATGACTCAGTCTAATTGCTCAAAAAAGTTCTGAAATACTTACAATTTCTGTACTTCTATCCTTGTATACCAGTAACAAATTTGTAGAATGGCACTGGCCTGCAAGCCACTTTGAGTAGCACTAATCTAGATATTCTGAAGTACCTTTTCCCATTACAAAACTGCTTAATTATATCAATTCCAAGATGTTTTCTTATTTTCCCTCTTAACATATTTGAAATTAGAATGTATCTCAAAATCACTATCGGCCAGTAGGCAGCAGGACTTAGCTCTCATGACCTGTGCATGTGTATCAAAACCTCCTAAGTAGATGTCAACCACTTGGGGGGAAAAAGCCAGAAACAAAGTGGAACACTCTTTTAAGAAATGCTGCAACTTCAGTGCTTTTGATGGCACAAAAGATGATACTTTGTGGGAAATCCTGGAAATCAGTGACTCTGAGAAGAAAGTGATTCAGGACCACGGAAGTCTAACTGAAAGAAAGTTTTATGAATATCTTAACCAATTTATTTTGCTTATATTTTTCTGTTAGGTATACTCAAGAGTGATATGATAATAAAAATCAATGTCTAAACCTTAAAAGAGTTATTTCAATAAGTATAACTTCCTAAGTGATAAAGCATTGTGTCAGTTTAATTGGCATGCTTTTTCTTGTTCTTACTGGTACATTAAACATGCATCTTGTAATTAACAGATGATTATAATTGATTAAAATACTGCATATTCTTTATAAAAACTTATTTACCAATACATAGTTAGGCTCAAAGAAAGTCTAACGTGGAAGCTCCAAGGTCTCCTAACAGAGCAAAACCAAACTAAAAACTTGAGCTGAAGTATATGTAATAAGCTGAGGTATATGTGATAAGCAAGGCAAGGTTGCCCTGAGGGCATATCTCCTGCAGCAAGCTGAGCAACCAGGAAGAAGGCCAGAGTGATTCCAGACTAGCGGTATCCCTGTAGCCCAGAAAGAGCAAACACAAATCTCTGTAGGGAAGCATCCTCAATTTAGGCACCATATATTAAAATCAACGAAATATGTATACACGGTGAAAGACCTTGGGTCTTTACCCAAGGAAACAAGCCGCCATGGGTAACAGTCTGCAGAAACAACAAACAAGAAAATTAGACCACCAAGGACTTCAAATATTGAAATGATGAGAGTCAGAATTTCAAAAAACCATTAAATACTTGAACAAAAGGTAAAATCATAAAACTTAGCAAGTAGTATGAAATCATTAAAAAGAATCACCTGGAACTTAGAAAAGAAAACTAAAATTGATAAATATGAAACTCAATATTTGTGTTAAACAGCAGATGGAAATATTGCTCAAGAAAGAACTAGTAAACTGAAAGATAAATCTGAAGAAGCTGCCTAGAATGCAGTACAGAGAAATAAGTAAATGGAAAATGTAAAAGAGAGGATAAGCAATATGAAGTGAAATAAAGTTACAGTATGTGTCCATTTGGAATCCCAGAGCAGAGTGCTCTACCATGGTTACATACTAGAATCACCTGAAGAACTTTAAAACTATTGATGCCTAGGTCCTACTCAGGAGATTCTGATTTAATTGGCCTGGAGCATGGCTTGGACCTTTAAAAAATTTTAAAGCTCCCCAGGTGATTCTAATGTGCAGCCAAGGAAGAGAAGCACTGACATAAAAAATGGAGAAGATCATGAACTTAATTTAGACAAAGTCTTCTTAGATATAACACCAAATGCACAAGTGACAAAAAAGTAGATAAATTTGACTTTATAAAAATTAAAAAATTGTGCTTCAAAGGAAACCATCAACACAGTTAAAAGAACCCACAGAAAGGGAGAAGATATTGCAAATCATATTTCTGATGAGGGACTCATATCCAGAATATATTTTTAAAAACTCTCACAACAACAACATAATAATAACAATAATAATAAATCAATTTAAAATGTGCAACAGATCTGAATAGACATTTCTCCAAAAATGTGCAAATGGACAATAAGCACATAAAAATATCCTCAACATCATTGTTCACCAGGAAAAAGCATATCAAAGCAACAACTAGATAACACTTAACTTGACTATAATTAAAAAGTCCGATAATAACAGTCTTGGTGAGGGTATGGGGAAACTGGATCCATCATACATTGCTTGTAGTGATGTAAAATGGTGCTGCTTTGGAAAATAATCTAACAGTTCTTTAAAATGTTAAAAATAGAGTTGCTATATGATCCAGTAATTTAATTCCTAGGTATATATCCAAAAGAAATAAAAGCATGTGTCCACACAAAAACCTGTACATGAATGATTACGGAAGCATTATTCATAATGAATAATATGTGATGCATTCATACAATGGAATATTATTTGGAAATTTAAAAAGAATGGAGTTACAACATGGATGGGCCTTAAAAACATTTTGCTAAGTGAAGGAAACCAGTAACAAAAAAACACATATTGTACTATCCCATTTGTGTGAAATACCCAGAATAGGCAAATCCATAGAGGCAAGAACTAGATTAGGGTTGCCTACGGAAGCAGTTATGAAGGAAGGGGTTGGGAGGAATAGGGGAGTGACTGCTAATGGCTTCAAGATTTCTTTTTGAGGTAATGAAAATCTTATATGGCGTGGCGATAATTGTACAACCCTAGAAATATATTAAAACCATTGAATGTTACACTTTAAATGAATGATTAGTATTATATATTAATTATATCTCAATAAAGCTGTTAAAATGGAGATGAGGCAATATTTGGAGAGACAATGGCTGCAAATTTTTCAGAATTGATTAAAGACACAAATCCACAACTACAAGGAGCACAACATATAAAACAAGTAGGCTATTTTAAAAATGAAATCTATACTAGACACACTACAGAAGAACTGGAGAATGCAAAGACAAAGGAATTCCTGGCAATCAAAATTCAGAGGACACGATGAACATGTTGAAAGCATTACAGAATCTTAACTGCCAAAAGGCAGGACTTCAGAACAAGAGACTACTTGGCACCACCTTTGGCCTGAAATCTCTAGAAAAATAACACTACACAATAACAGAAATCACAGTAGTATTGTTCTGCCTTTGACTCACATGTAGTTCATCAGGACAGGAACACAGCTTGCTTGATGAAAAGCATAAAATTCCTCAAGCTTGAAAGCTAGATGTTAAAATCCATTTGACACAGTAGTTTTAAATAGAACCTTCAAGAAGTCATCTGCCCCAAGGGGAAGAATCAGGGACTTTTCTCTGACTGATGAAGATACTGATGGAGTGTTACCTGTGCAATAGTCGCAGCATAACCCGTACAGGGTGCCACCTTCTAATTAAAAGCTCATGCTATTTAGAATGGGTAAATATTATATGCTGTCATAGTGTAATGCAGAAAAATTCTAAGGGCCCATTTTTGCTTCTAACTTCTGATTTAATTATCTTTTCAGGTGTCTGTTTATTTGCTATGAGAAAGATGTGATTAGAGATTCATTTCATAGCAGTAGTAAAAGTAAACTTACTGGAAACCAGCTTTGACTCCTACTCCTACATATGTATATGATTCATAAACTGTTTAGGACACATAAAATCAAAGTGACAGTTTTCTATATTACATTCTCCTTTCTTCTCCACAAGAAAAGCAGAAAAGAACAACAAAAAAAGGAAGCTCTAATAGGTCATTAATTGCCTAGTCTGTCAATGTACTATCTATCAATAGTGAATGCAAGCTTTAAACAGAAAAAAAGATAAAGGTGCAGAGATATACATACATTTTTTTCACCTGCATAAATTTAAAAGTAACAAGAATAATTTAAAAGCCAAAGAAAAAGCTTTTTAGATGTCAGGTATTGTACAAGTCCAAAATTACAGTTTCCTGAAAGGTATCTTTAATGTTAACAACCAGAGAGTTCTATTTGTTAGCACGGAAATGCATAAGTGGATTATTTTGACCTGTCACAAGCTAGGCATATTTCCCATTTTGTAATGTAAAAGTGATAGAATTTTACCATCCCTTGGCTGTCAAAAGGCTGATTGTGAGTGAAAATATGACGATATTCATGACCAACCAAGTATCCTGTCCATCAAATACTTAATCCTAAGTGGCTCTGCTGTCAGATCCATAAAAGCAAAAATACATTTAAATAGAAGCTTGTAAACAGCTATTTTTAAAATGTGACTTGTTCCTTCTTGATATTTTATATTGAGTCTCAAATAAAGGGAGTTGTTTTCATAAAATTAAAAACATGTCATCTGCATTCCTTCCTTCAGTAAATATGTATTAAGAATTTTCTGTTTGCCAGCAAGGTGCCTACTATTCAACTCAGTAGTAAAAAAGGCAGTGGCTATTATGAGCTCGGAGTTGCCCCAGTTACGCTGCATGCAGGAAAGTCTTCCTAGGAAATATGTAAGACGAAAACAAACCTGACAATGTATGTATAGTGAACAGTATGCCCAAAAAGGCAGCCAGAGATGCCAGGGGAAGGGATCAAGAACAATAAAAAACGCTTGTAAAAAAATAGCAGAAATTCAGGGAACAAATGTGGTGGTAGAAACTTTCCGTCATCTGATTTCAATTCACACACTTACTATTCATGCCTGTCTCCAACATCGCACTATCCCAGTCCTTTTACCATTTTCCAGTCAGGAACTTCTTACCTGTACTTGAATGCCTCCCAGACACCTCCTGTCTATCAGTTTTCAAGCTACTTTGGTGAGTCTGGAGACCACAATGTCTTAATGTCTTCATTGAGAGTCCAAACTATTTCAACTGCTGCAGTTTAAAATACATGTGCAATTCTTTGCCCCACAAGGAAAGAAGAAAACATTTTAAAAAGCAAGATTATGTTAATGAAATGTGTATAAGGACGATGCTTCTTTAATGTTTGGACACTGGATCTTTTTGGCATTAATAGCTGTAAAGTCTTTCAAGTATGTGACTTTCTCCTAAAGTCATGGTGTGAGTAGAGATTCAGCTGGTTCCTATAGTGCTTGTTTTGAGATTGGTGATGTGTTGGTTGCCATGGACACCAGATTTCAACACACCACTGAGCACGGGGAATTCATTCCATGCAAAGCAAGGGAGCCAGCAGATGGGCACAGTAATAGCTAACTGCACATAATGCTATGACCAATATTTGTTTTGCCACCTCTCATTTAGCTGATGTTCTCACCAATGAAGTTTGTAAGACGTTGCCTCTCATCTGGGAAACAGTTTCTTTATGACCCAGATAGTAATACTCACACTTCAATGTGTCAAAGGCATTCATTTGTCTGGTTTGTTGAATGGTTAAAGTTATTCAGAAAGAGAAATCTGATCTTACACAAAACACTCCTTTGCTCAGCTTGCAAAAAGTATGAATCAAAAGACTTCTTGAAAATTCAGTTTGTCCAACAGGCTAGCACCCCCCAAAATAATGGATTTGTTAACTTGGTAGGTTTTCCCAGTAACTAAATCCATAAATAAAATAACTAGAAAGAGATAAGTGGGACTTAGGTATGTATATATACATAATGAGAACTTGCTTTTTAGGAGATGAGTCAAACAATCAAAACATTGTACTTGACTGGAAGTCAGAGATCAATTTGTAAAAATGAATCATGAAGAGAAACACTTAGACATATTATGGACCGTTGGGTCAGTTTACCAGGCAGCCATCAACACATGGGGATATTTAAGGACCTTCCCGTTACTTGGAGAAGATCCATTTTGTATGGTGCAGCAGCCAGTCACAAAATAAATATTAATTATCAAATAAACCAGTAGAAGTAAAATTAGCAAAGAGGCCAGTAAGAAATTAATACAATCTATCATTTTCGCATTCAGAGACCAATAAATATAATAAAATTCCATTAAAATAACATCCTTATAGAGTTTGTTATTGTCAAAATAAATAATTCAGTTCATTTAAAATAATTTTCACTGTGTTTATTTCCCCAATGTATTTACTCAGTAAAAAAAGTATGAATCATTCTCTCTTTTGGGCAACTTGGTGAGACCTCATCTTTACAATAAATCAAAAAACTAGCCGGGTGTGGTAGCGCGCGCCTGTAGTTCCAGCTACTTGGAAGGCTGAGGCGTAAGGATCGCCGGAGTCCAGCAGGTCGAGGCTGCGGTGGCCGGAAGCGGCCACTGCACTCCAGTCTGGGCGACAAAGTGAGACTCCAACTCAAAAAAATAATAATAATTACAATACAAAAAAGTTTAAGTTTTAGTGGAATGTATATTAATAGATGAAAAGGTATAAATAAATTATTTCAAAAACTTTCTGGATTATTTTGAGTAGGTCTGTTAAATCATTGTGATTACAAAGCAAAATGGAAAATGTCTGATCATCCTTCATTTAAATTAATTTAGAGTTGAGGGAGAAGCACTGCTTTATGTCATAAAGGTAAAAATTGAATGACTTTAAAATGGGAGTGGTACTATGAGTATCAGGCTCATGTTTTCTATCTGATCTAGGAATTTGCAATAAAGTATCCCTTCTTGTATCATAATGAAATAATTTAAAACTGCTGGAATATGGTTTGTTTGGGCCATTAAACGAATTCTAAAAACCTTTTATATACAGTGAAAATTATATTTATTAGGAAAAAGAAATTCATGCATTCATTCAATAGATGGAAACAGAGTCCTTAAACCTGCAAGGAGATATGCCAAGAAGTGAAATTTTCCTTCAGCATAAACTACAAACCAGAGAGCTGATATTTTGGCATCTCTGGAAGAAGCCATCCTCAGTACAAGCACAAATGACGGAAATCATGAAGTTTGGGGGATCAGTTACATTTGTTGATAAGCAATCCCATCAATTTAGAGAAAAATAGTAATTTTGAGCTTTGTGCTCAAGTTTGCTCAATGGACTAGCAGTAGCATCATCTGAAACTTGCTAGAGGTACAGAATCTTGAGCCTTACCCCTGACCCACTGAGCTAAAACCTGATTTTTAACAAGATTCCTGGGGTTTGTGTGCACATTATAATGTGAGAGTCACCAGTTGAAAGCATAGACTTGGCA
This sequence comes from Tarsius wallacei, assembly GCA_963574415.1. Taxonomy (NCBI): domain Eukaryota; kingdom Metazoa; phylum Chordata; class Mammalia; order Primates; family Tarsiidae; genus Tarsius; species Tarsius wallacei. Next base: position 4,310 of record CAUYQG010014270.1, on the reverse strand, counting down.
AACAGCCTGTGGGGATAGAACCCTATCTCTGCCATTGAATAGTCATGTGATCTGAAACAAGCACCTCATCCTCTCTGTGCCTCAGTTTCTTCACTGGGTATGATGAAGATAGTAATGGTGCCCATGCCATGAAGTTGTTGGTAGTATTAAGTGACATATATGAAGTATCTTAAAATATCTAATTCATAGAAGTAGAGAACAGAATGGTGGTTGACAGTGGCTGGGGGTCGGGAGGTGAGGGAGAGAGGCAGGAAAATGGGAGGTGTTAGTCAAAGGGTACAAAGTTTCAATTAGACAAGAGGAATATGTTCTGGAGATGTACTGCACAGCAAGATAACTACAGTTTATAATAATGTATTGCTAAGAGAGGATTTTAAATGTTCTCACCACAAAGAAATGAGAAGTATGTGAGGTGATGGAAATGTTAATTAGTTTAATTTTCTCATTCCACAATGTACAACATATATCAAAACATCGCATTGTACTCCATAAATATACACAATTATTATCTGCCAAAAAAAGAAAAATAACATTAAAAAAATAAAATTACACCTAGGTACATTTTTTAAAGTGACATAATACATGTAAAACGCTTACAACAGTGTGTGGAAATAAGTGATCAATCATTGTTAGTTTTTATTACATCCTTTTAGCATTCACAGTGTTTTGGGTTATGAGTAACAAAGAGTCTACGCTGTAACCCATAGAAGTGCCCCACTTCCTGGCAGGTCTATAATCAGGCAGTTAGATACTGGATCTGGCTTATGAAACTCAAGTTTCCCCAATCTCGCTGTCATTTCAAGCCACACCTCAGAGTTTATGTAGTCAGTGTATAATACACAACTACTTCAAAAATAAGGACCACTCAATTCCAAAGACATGCATTTTATTGGGTAAAAGTTGAAAGGAATAATAAGGGGACTCAATTTCTACCCTAGAAAACTCCATCCTCATTTTCTACCCATCAGTTTGGCATATATTACAGTCTAATGAATCCCAGTTTTGGAAAAAAAAAGAACACTGGCACTCCCAAACGCTGGTGGAGGGAATAAAAATTGATGTAACGTTTTTGGAAATCCATTTGATCACCTCCATCTAATGAATAATATATGTAAAATTTGACCCAGCAATTGTGTTTTAAAATTTTATACTATATAAATACTTGTAAAAGTAGGCAAGGATATATATAGAAAGACATATATATGTATGTACATATGACATGTATATATTTTACTTGTGTGTGTATATATATGTGTGTGTGTGTATATATACATATTCCAGTAGTTCCCCTTTACCCGAAGTTTTGCTTTCCAATGGTCCAGTTACCAGTCAATCATGGTCTGAAAATATTACATGGAAAATTGGAGAAATAAATAAATAAATAAAATTTTACATCATTCTGAGTAGCATGACGACAACTTGTGACATCTTGCTCCATCCTATCCACCATGTAAATCATTCTTTGTCCAGCATATCTACACTGTAGATACTACTTGCCCCTTAGTCACTTAGTAGTCATCTTGGTTAATAGATATAAAAAACAGTATATATAGGCTTTAGTATTACCATGGTTTCAGGCATCCACTGGGGGATTGTGAAATATATTCCCCATGGATAAGAGGGGACAACTGTATATGTATTGTATGTATATTCTTTATGGCACTGTTTGTGATAGTTATAAAAAAAGGGGGGGAGAAAACTTGAATCGACTTAAATTCTCATCAATAAGTATTATGGTATAGCCCTTATATGAAACCAGTATAAAGAATGAGACATCTCTCTATACAATAATGTATGAAAATGCCTAAGTTACATTAAGCAAGAAAGCAAGCTGTAGAAAGCATGTATAACTGTATCATTCATGTAAGTGGATAAAATACAGGTATTTTGTGGAATAGACTATTTCTTAAAACAGAAAAAAATTGTAACAACTGTTAGTTCAAAGAAGTCTCACTTTGTTTTATATTTTTCTGTATCCTCTGATTGTGTTTACTTTGTGTAATGACAGCAATAAGTTTTTAAGAAAAACCAGGAAAAATGCGAAGAGTTGCTCCCATAAAATACACTCCCAAAACTTTACTAGCTCACATTTTAATTAATAGTTAATATTGTAGCTTATATATAATTGGCAGCTAGCTGAAAGCAAAAACAAGACACTTTACAGAAGCACTAAGAGGCATCAAAATTGATGATTTCAAAAACTTTTTGAGCAGTGGAAAAAGCATCTCAATAGGCATATTGCATCAAAGAGTCCTTTGAAGGTGACTGAAGTTTAAACATGTAAGAATATACATTTTTAAATAAGTAAATTCCTAGTATTTGAGGTTCCCCCTTGTACTCTCCTGAGTTACTAAACCAATCCTGGAATGGCCTAGCTCTAACTTCTTGTTAATGAAGTAATAAATGTCCCCATTATTTAGATTATTTTTATTGGACATTTTGTTTTTTTATAACTAAAAGCATCTCCCCTTATACAGCTGCCAAGCACCTGCCTTAGAAATGAGCTAAGGATCCAATTAACACGTTTGTTAACAGTTTTCTGATTTCAAATTACAGCAGGAAAATGTACACTTTGCATTGAGCATCATTTTCTATCTGATGTTCAGAATTACCTTGGATTTTCTGCTAGAAGTAGCAAAATGGGCTAGCATTGATTCCATTAAGCAGCTACTATGTGCCAAGCACTATGCTAAGCACTTCATCTAGGATTAGTCATCACAGCAACTGCCAAACCAGTCCTCTTTGGCTAAAAAATGAAATCACATCTATATGTTTCCCAGCTTATTTGCCATTTCCTTTCATTACAAATGTAGACCACAAGCCACCAGTAATAACTGTGACTTTGTCACCTATATACGCATATCACACTGCAGTTGTGGAAGAGACCTCAAAATATCATTGACCTTCATCACTGTTTCAAAAGTACCATGATCATTAGGTCTAATACAAAATCTTATTTAATGTGTTAATAAAAAGTGCGTATGCTACTGCATCACACATTTAAAAAATGTTTTGGTAACTGAACTTCAAGATAATTAGTTTCCTTTGTAATTCTATGTGTTTTATTTTATGCATGTAAAAATATTATTCTAAGAAGGGATCCTGTAGGTTTCACCAGACAGACAAAAGGGTCTTTGGCACAAAAGGAATTTAGACCTTCCATAACCAATCCCTCTTGCTATCATTCTTAATATTGCCAATCCACTCTCAAAACAGAAAACCAGGGCGATCTTTTAAAAGGTAAATACAATCAAGACATAGCCTTGTTTAAACATGAAACAAATGCAAACTCATAACTTTGACCAGGACTTGCAGGATCTGATTTTACCCTGTTCACATCTCCTTCTATCGTTTTAATCTCCTCTTTCCTCTATCTCCTCTGTCCTCCACCCTCTCCCTGCTCCATGCTGGCCTCCTTTCTTTACTTTGAAATCTTTAAGCCATTTCCCACCTTACAGTCTCTTGTCTTCTGCCTAGAATGCCTGCTCTTGGAGCAGCCACTTTGCTCTCATGCTGTAGTAATTGCTTTCACAGGGAAGCCTTCCCACCAACCTACCCCAAACAGCAGCCTTCCCCTTTCTCACCTGCCTCCAATTCATTATTCAGAGCACTCATTACAATTGAAGTACATTGTTCTTTTTTTGTTGTTCATAAGTGAATCCCAGCATCTAGTAAGGTACTTACAACATGGAAGCCTGATATTCACTGAATGAATGAACAAAAGGCAGAATAAGTCAATGAGGAAATGCTTATTAATCCATTTACGAGTAAGGAAATTGAGGCTTGATGATGTTCAATGATTTGTCCGAGATCACTCTGTGACAAAGTTATTTTAACTGAGATATTAGGCCCCCACAATCCCTCCACCACTCCCTGTTACATTTCCAGCAATCAGTGGAAAGCAGTTTGACCCAGTATACGTTTTTGTAACATGATTTCTTGGGACTTTGGTGCCCCATTGCTTAAGGATATCTGCCTAAGAAATCCTTGAGAGCCAAGCGTGGTGGCTCACGCCTGTAATCCCAGCCAGCACTTTGGCGAGAGGATTGTCTGAGCCCACGGGCTCGAGACCACCATGGGCAACATGCAGGACCTTGCCTCTACAAAAAATCAGCCGGGCTTGGTGGCGCATGCCTGTGGTTCCAGCTATTTGGAAGGCTGAGGTGGAAGGATCACCCGAGCCCAGCAGGTCGAGGCTGCGGTGGCCAGGTGACATAGTGAGACCTCGACTCAAAAAAAAAAAAAAAAAAAGAAAGACAGAAAGCAAGAAAGAACGAAAGAAAGCCTTGGGGTTATTTTTTTTTTTTAGC
>CAUYQG010014267.1:0-19680 GCA_963574415.1 Tarsius wallacei | reverse complement strand
TTGGCCTGTAGTTCTCTTTCTTTGTTGTATCTTTACCTGGTTTGGTTATCAATGTGATGTTAGCTTCATGAAATGATTTGGGGAGAGTTCCATCTTTCTCAATTGCCTGGAATACTTTCAGTAAGATTGGTATCAGTTCCTTCTTGTAATGTTTGCAGAGTTCTACTGGAAAGCAATCTGGTCCAGGGCTTTTGTTGTAGGTAGTTTTCTTATGACATAGTCAATTTCCTGGATTGTTATTAGTCTATTTAGTGTCTTGATTTCTTCTTGTTTCGACCTTGGGGAGGTTGTGTGATGTCAGAAAGTTCTCCATTTTCTTTAGGTTTTGAAGCTTGATTCCACATAAATGTACATAGTAGTCTCTGATAATCCTTTGTGCTTCTTCAGGGTCAGGTGTTACTTGATCTTTTACATTTCTGATTGTGTTTATTTGTAGTTTTCTTTCTTTTTCTTGGTCAGTCTAGCTAAGGCATCATCAATCTTGTTTAGCCTTTCAAAGAACAAGTTTTTTGTTTCATTGATTTTTTTGTATTTTCTTTTTGTCTTCTATGTCCTGAATTTGAGCTTTTATTTTGGTATTCTGGGTTCTCCTACTGAAGTCAGGGTTTTGGTGGTCTTGCTTTTCCAGCTCCCTTAGGTGATTTGTTAGACAGTAATGATCTTTCCATTTTCTTCACGTGTGTTTGTAGAGAAATGAACTCCCCTCAGTGCTCCCAGAGGTTTCGGTAAGATGTTTCTTCATTTTCATTTGTTTCCAGGTATCTTTTAATCTCTGTTTTGATTTCCATGTTGACCCAGGAGTTGCTTAGCTTCATGCTGTTTAGTGTCCATGTCTTTGTGGGTTTGGGGTGAACTTTGTTGATGTCGATATTTGTTTTTATTCCACTGTGGTCTGAGAAGGTGCATGGCAGGATTTTAATCTTGTGAAATGTGTTTATGCTTTATTTATGGCCAAGGATGTGGTTGGCCTTAGAATATATTCCATGTGGTGATGAATAGAATGTATGTCCCGTGGTTGTTGGGTGGAGTGTTATGTAGATATCAATTAAGTCCATTTGGGCAAGCATCACGTTGAGGTTCTAGATCTTCTTTTTTATTTTTTGTCTTGATTATCTGTCTATGGTCTTTAGTGGCATATTTAAGTACCAAGCAATGATAGTTTTAGAGTCAATATTTTTTTAAGTTTACATAGAAGCTGCTTAATGAAAGTTGGTGATCCTATGTTGGGTGCATATATGTTTAGGATGGATATTTCTTGTTGATGGGTTGAACCTTTATCATTATGTAGTGGTCTTTTGTATTTATTTTTAATTTTTGATAGCTTAAAGGTTTTGTCTGATATTAAGATTGTCGCTTTTGCTTTCTTATGTGTTCCATTCACCTGAAATTTTGTTTCCCGTCCTCTTATTTTGAGTCTGTGAGTGTCCTTTCAGGTGAGATGAGTTTCTTAGAAACACTATATTGCTGTCTCATGATATTTTTTCCATTTTGCCATTCTATGTCTTTTCAGTGGTGCATTTAGTTCATTAATATTCAGGCTAATTATTGAAATGTGAGTTTACCCCTGTCATAAGGTACTTATAGAGTGTGTTGTTGTTGTTTGTTTGCCTTCTTTCTTTTGAATTTTTGGGTTGATTCATGTGTGTTTTCAATCATTTCCCTGCATTCTTGTGAAGGGCATTGTCATTCTTTTTTTCCTTTCTTCTGAGTTAATACTTTCTTAAGTGATTTTTGTAGAGCTGATCTGGAGGCAGCATAAGCTCTTATGGATAGAATGTCTGGGAAAGATTTTAATTCTCCATCACTGATGAAGCTTAGCTTAGCTGAGTAGGTAATCTTGGTTGAAATGTTTTATCTTTGAGAACTTTGAAGATTGGGCTCCAAGCTCTTCTTGCCCGAAGTGTTTCTGTGGATAAGTCTGCTGTTATTCCAAATGGTCTTCCCCTGTAGGTAGTGTGACCTTTTTCTCTTGCTGCCTTTAAGATTTTTTCTCTTATTTTTATACTGTATAGGTGAATTCCTGTATGTCTAGGAGTTGGTCTACTCATTTGTCATCTTGCAGGGGTTCTCTGAATCTCATGTGTTTGAATGGTCATGTCACTGATGAGATGAGGGAAGTTTTCTTAGATAATTTCATGGAATGTTTGTTCCAGGGTAGTCTCTGTCTCTTTCTGCCTCAGGAAGTCCAAATAATCATAGATTTGGCCTCCTGAAATAATAGTTCATCTCTTGAAGGTTTTGCTTTTTTAAGGTTCTTTTCTATGGTTTTGACAGTTTGAGTTAGTTCTATATTTTGGTCCCCAAGCACTGAGATTCTTTCTTCTACTTGACAATTTTGCTTTCCATGCCTATCAATTTTAAAATTTCATTCACTGAATTCTTTATTGCAGTTATCTCAATTATTGACTCCTTCATTCATTCCCCTTGTCTCTCCTCAATTCTATTTATTCTGTCTCTTCGTGTCTTGATATCTGTGTTTGTGGTTTGACACCAGTCATTCTGGGGACTCTCCATTGTTTGCATTCTGAAATCTGTATTCTTAGTGGCTGACGTCCCAGGGGTCTGTGTGTGACCCCACATTCTTCTTTTTTTTTCCTTTGTGTATGTAGATTTTCCTCCCTCCTTTTTTCCCCTTCTTTAATTCTGTTGTTCAGAAATGGGGGGTAGCTTTTACTTCTGTTTGCTCAATCTCCTATTCTTCTTTATATGGAGCCTCTGGCTTTGTTAAATTCTGAAGCTGGACTATGGGTGGGGAACTGTACTTTTTGCAGTTTTGAGATTTAATTGAGGGGAGAGCTGTGATTCAGAAACTATACCAGTAACCACTGACAGGTATGTGGGCCCCCTGGAACCCATTTCTTACTGCCTTACAATCTGTCCATGCAGTGGGAATATAGGTTTGCTCCCTTAATGCAAAATGAGGTAAGAAAAAGGCAAAGAATGGAAAAAGGAAAGAGGGGGATGAGAGGAAGGTAAAGAGAGTATAGAATAAGCAAAAAAAACAGAGAAGCATACCAACTAACAAATGAACAGTGACACAGACAGAAAAGATAAAAAAACTAAAACATACAATCATACAAATACAGAAACCAACAAAAACCCCCTTACTGATGTACTCCTCCTCAAAAATACCAGTACACAAACACAAAGTCTAAAAAAAGCAATAAAATAGCAGAAACAAAGCAAGTATGAAATCATAATCAAAAACAGAAAGAGAGAAAAAGAAAGCTAAAACACAAAACAACCAAACAAAAAAACCACCAAACAAACACCCAAAAAAAAAAAAAAAAAAAAACCTCACTCTGAGGTCATTCCTGTGAGTCCAAATTTCTTTCAGTTGTACTCTCCAACCCCTCCCCTCTGCTATCAGCTCTTCAGGTTGATAGGGTTGCTCTCAGTATGGGTCAGATGCCCCAGGCCTACTGTGGGAGGTGAGTGGCTTAGATCTGGACTCACTTGGCTTGCTTCCTGTCAAGTCTCCCATTCAGATCTGAAGTGTCTGAGTCTGATCCAGCATGGCAGAGGGACTTCTGTCTCTGTGAGTTTGATGAGATTACCTCTGTTGGAAGCTGGGTCGAACTGGTTGGGACAATGCAGGTCTCTGCCTGGGCCCAGGACAGAGAAAATTGCTCTGGTTGGCATTTCCTCACTGGTGGTGGGGCTCCTCTCCAGTTCTCTTTGATCTTCTCTCTCCATGGGCTCGAGGCCCCAGCCGCTTTGCTACCACAGTTGATGGCTTGGGTTGGGTGCCAGGTGATGAGAATCAGTTGTATTCAGCAGGCTTTTCTCAGAAGAGTCCTAAGAGCAACAGACAATCCTGTGCACCAGCAGCTTTAATCTTAGGGTGGTGGGGCTTTGCAGTCACCTCTGGAGGAGAGTCCAGGGTGCATGAACCCAAGTCTCCCCTCAGACAGACTTTCACTCACCCACCGGCATGCACCCACTAATGCAGGGAGTCTTTATGGATGCTCACTTTTATGGAGACTCTCACAGTCTGACCAGTTCTGTCACCATTTTGTTGGAAATCCACAGTTAGCTCTTCTTTGGTTAAGAACTCTAAAGTCTCTTATGACTTTTCAATTATTTATTGTTTTCACAATTTAATCTTTCTATTGACAATTAACTTTTCATATTTTATTATTCTTGTTTTCCATTATTATATAATCAAATGTGTATTTTTTCTATTTTAGTGATTTCTAGTAATTTCCAGAGTTATAAGTTAAACTCTTGCTTTCCCTGAGGACCACAACATTGCCTTAAAGCACAGAAAGTTGAGCTTGAGCATGAATAAACTGATTAAAAAGAATAGTAACTAATATGTATATATGAACTCATTTAACATTATAATCACTTTATAAAGCAGACCTTACCCACTTTACATATAAGGCAAATTGGACTCAGAGAGGTTAAATAGCTTATAAAACATCATACTACTTATAGATTCCATAGCTAGAATTCAAAGCCCAGGATAGATAATGAATGTTTAAGTTAGAAGAAAACTTAGATTAGTAATTCTAAAACTCTTATATATGCCATAATTAACTTGTTAAAACACAGACTGCTAGGAGTGTCCAGCAAGATGATGGAATAAGAAGTTTCAGAAAAATCCTTAAAAAGCATTTAAGAGAGATAGCCAGTATGTCTTACTTGGTTTACTGGTGAAAGTCTTACTATGTATAAAGCAAGAAAATAAGTCCATAAGACTGAAAGAAGTGGCTATTTTTCAAAAGTGTGGATAGTTTAAAAAAAAACAAAAAATAGTCACAAGGCATATGTAAACACAGGAAAACATGACCAAACTATAGACATGAAATACAGGTCCAGAAACCGGCTCAAGAGAAAAAAGGTATATGAACTACTTAACTATCTAACCAATAATGAAAAATAATATAAAGATGTTCAAAGAGCTAAGAAAAATGATGAATGAACAAAAAAAATCAACAAAAAGATAGAAAATATTAAAAAGAACTAAATAGGTGAAGGGCAGCACCTCTTGCTTATAATCTCAGCACTTTGGGAAGTGGAGGAGGGAGGGTTGCTTGAGGCCAGGAGTTCAAGACCAGCTTAGGTAACGTATTGAAACCTCATTATTACAATTTTTTTTAAATTAGCAAGGCATGGTGGTAAACACCCATTATCCCAGCTACACAGGATGCTGAAGTGAAAGGATCACCTGAGCACAGAAGGTCAAGGCAGTGATGAGCCATGATAGTGCCTTTGTACTCCAGCCTCGATGAAAGCATGAGAACCTTACTCAAAACAAAACAAACAAGCTAAACAGACATTTTGAAGCTGAAGAGCACAAGCACTGAATTGAAAAGTTTACTAGAACTGTCCAAGCAGACAGGCTCACACAAAATAATTAGCAAACTTAAAGGCAGGTCATCTGTAATTACCTGAGATGAGAAACAAAAAGAAAACTACTATAAAAAATAATGAAGAAGGCCTAAGGGACTTGTGGAACATCATCCAGAAAACCAATATATGCATTATGAGCTGTCCAGAAATGCAAGATAAAGGACTAAAAGCAGAAACATGAATAAATAATATCAGAAAACTTCCCAAATATTTGAAAAAAAAATGACATCCAGACTCAAGAAGCCTCAAAGCCTCTATCAAAGAGAAATTCCAAAAAGTCCAGACTAAGACACATTATAATCAAACTGTCAAAACTCAGAATTTTGAAAGCAGAAAGAGAAATGTTTCCTGTCCAACATAATGACATCTTATAAGGCTTTCATCAGACATATTGGCAAGAACTTTGAATCTCATAAGGAAGAGAGTTGATATATTCAAAATACAAACAAAAATGTTAACCAATGATGCTATGCTATACAAAAGTGTACTTAAAAAATAAAGAAGAAAATGTGGGCAAAAGACATGAATAGACACTTCTCAAAAGTAGATACACAAGGAGTCAACAGCCAATTTAAAAAGCGCTCAACCTCACTGATCATCAGAGAAATGCAAATCAAAAATACATTGCGATAACACCTAAGCCCAGTAAGAATGGCCATCATTAATAAAACAAACAACAACAGATGCTAGGGAGGATGCGGAGAAAAAGAAACACTTTCTACACTGCTGGTTGAAATGCAAACTAGTCCAATATCTTTGGAAAACAGTGTGGCAATTTCTAAAAGAACTAGACATTGACCTTTCATACGACCCAGCAATTCCCCTACTGAGAATATACCCAGTGGAACACAAATCATTCTTCCAAAAAGATACCTGCACACACATGTTCACTGAAGCACTATTCACAATAGCAAAAATATGGAACAAACCATGCTGCCCATCAAAACTGGACTGGATAAAAAAAATGTGGTACATATACACAATGGAATATTATGCAACCATAAAGAAGGACAAACATATGGACTTTGCAGCAACTTGGTTGGATTTAATGATCTATCACAAAACAAAGAACAGAGTACCATATGTTCTCACTCATAAGCAGACCTGAACATTTACCATAATACTATATTAAAGGGATTGACAGCAACGAGATACTGCCAGGGTGGGAGTGGAGACACAACATCAGGAAGGGTACCTGATCTCAAACCAGGAAAAGGGATGACCAAAGGGAAGCCCTAACTTTAACTGTACAATGACCACTTGTATACATAATCCTGAATTGTACCCCACATCTTTAAAATAAAATAATACAAAAATAAAATAAGCTAAAAAATTAAGGAAAAAATAAACCCTTTCTCAGCCCAGATAAATAAATGCTTAGGGAGTTCATCATCATCAAACGTGCCTTGCAAGAAATGCTAAAGAGAATCCAGCAAGTTGAAATAAAAGGATGCCGGACAGCAGCACAAAAGCAAGATACAACTATATACTGTTCAAAAGAGACTCACTTGAGATTTAGGGAGATATACAGCCTAAAAGTAATAGAATGTAAAACATTTTTTGGTGCAAATGGTGACAAAAGAGTGAGAGTGCCATACATATGAGAACTGACAATTAAGTTCACTGTGTGCTTATGTTGGCAGCATTGTACTAACAACTTAGTAAGATTTCCTAACCTTGGTACATCAGTGTCTCACAGCTGTGTTCATGTCGATGTGTGTGGTGACTTGCTGAGTGACATTCATTATTGTTGCTATATGCTTTTATGTGCCATTGCAAGAATGTCAGAGCTTCAATTAGAGCTATGAACAGACATTAAATTTCTTGTTAAACTTGGCAAGAGTGGAAGTGAAATCACATACATGTTAGTTCAAGTTTATGGGGATAATGCCATGAAGACAATGGCAGTGTACAAATGGATTAAATGTTTCTCTGAGGGGAACAAAAGCATCACTGATGAAGAGAGGTCAGGATGGCCAGTAACAAGCAGAACTGAAGAAAAAATGGCATTGTGTGTCAACATTGTTGGCTGACTGTGAGAAGCGTAGTAGACTAAAGAAAAATTGATTGATAGAGAGACAGACAGAAAAATCTTAACTAAAAATCTTGGCATGAGAAAAATGTGTGCAAACATGGTCCCAAAGGAGCTCTTGCATCACAATGCACTACCTCACACAAGCGACCATTTGCTAGAGAGAGCACTGTAGATATGAGAGATCCAGGTACTGCTTATTAAGAATGTGGAAGAAAGATCCCAAATGCCCAAAGGTATTTCCAAGATTTTTGATGCTCACATTACAAGCCCAGAGCTTTAGGAAAGCAAAATGATTTCCAGAAATATTAACAAGCCATCATACAATGGCTAACTTTCTGGAGCTGCCCCAGAACTCTGTTTCTTGCATTATGGTACAGCACTCATTCCTCAACTGTTCTAGCCACAGCTCAAGCATGCCCAGACATGACTCAATCTGTCTCTCTGAAAGATTCAAGTCATAGACCTCAGTGACATCCACATGCTAGTCACAAAATGCAAAATCTCTAAGAGCATGGCTATCTCCACTTAGATTTCAAATGATGTCATGAATATCCCAGGGACCCAGGCAAAGATCTGTAATAGGGAAGAAACACTGAAGAGATCCTCATGAGGGCAATACCTAGTACAACCATGAGCACAGCAGCCCACGAGGTCCTATAACTATAGGGCCACCAGTGTACAACTCCAGCCTGAAAAAGCTTTTGGTACAGAACTCCAACTCACCTGTGCTGCTAGGTGGGTGAAAAAAATCCACAGGTCCGTGAGGGCCTAATCCTCACATCAGTGTATCTGGAAAGCTGGGCATGTAGTAAAAGGAAAATATTCTTCAACTTTAAGAATAAATGCTATTATATCTGCTATGTTTTGAACTTAGGAATAGTACAAACTATTCCTAAGTTCATTTTTATTGCCTAATTGTACTTTTTAGAATGGGAATGTCTATTCTCTGCCTCTCCCATTATTGTATTTTAGAAGAAGATAACTTATTTTTATTTCACAGTTACACAGCTGAGGGGATTTTGGCCCAGGATGAATTATGCTTTAAGTTTCATGCATATCTGACTAAGATGAGACTCTGAACTTAGAACTTTTTAGTTTGGGCTGGAAAGAGTTAACACTTTTGAGACTGGAATAAATGTATTTTGTATGTGAGAAAAACATGAATTTTGAGGGGTCAAGGAAAGAGTGTTATGGTGTGAATATTATCTCGAAAACTAATGTCGAAATTTAATTGTAACAGTGTTAAAAGAGAAGATCTTTAAGAGGTGAGTAGGTCACGACTATAAAGCTTGTCCTTTTGCCACAGTATGATCATATCCTGTCATAACAGATTAATACAATTACTGCACAAGAGTTTTAGTTATTGCAGGAGTGGACACTTGTTTGTCCTTCCACCATGTGATGACACTTGCCAGATGCCAGTGTCTTGCTATTGGATTTTCTAGCCTCCAGAATAGGAGTCAACTACACATCTGTTCTTTATAAATTATCCAGTCTGTGATATCATGCTATAATGGCAGAAAATGAGCTAAGACAGATGACAGCTCTCACCACTTCTGTTCAACACGATACTACCTTTCCTAGCCAGGGAAATTAAGCAAAATAATAAAATGAAAGGTATGAAAGAAAGATCAGAAAGAAAAAAGTAACTCAATGTCCTTTCACAGATGATATGTTATTATATGTGGAAACCAGTAAAAATTTCACAAAAACTGTTAGAATTAATAAACTAATTCAATAAAGCTGCATATTACAAAGTGAACATACAAAAATCAGTCACATTTCTATACATTAACAATAAACAATCCAAAAAGGAATTTTAGAAAATAATTCCATTTATGAAAGCATCAAAATTAAAAAAAAACTACATGGGGATAAATTTAATGAAAGAGGAGAAAGATGCAAACTGAAAATTACAAATTATTACTGAAAAAATTAACAAAGATACAGATAAATGAAAACAAATTCCATGCTCGCCAGTTGGAAGACTTCATATTGTTAACATGCTCATACTGCCAAAAGTGATTTACAGATTCACTGCAATTCCAAAAAATGTCCCAATGGCATTGCTTTTGCATAAATAGAAATAAAACTTAAATTCATATGAACCACATATAACATTGAATAGTCAAAACAATCTTGAGGGGGAAAAAAACAGCTGAAGGCCTCACACTTTCTGACTTTATAACACATTACAAAGTTACGGTAATCGAAACTAACATAGTACTAACATAAAGGCAGATAACTAGATAAATGGAACAGAAAAGAGAACCTAGAAATACAACCATAAATACACAGTTAATAAATCTTCCACAAGGATATCCAGAATACATGATGAGAAACAGATAGTCTATTCATTAAATGGTGATGGACAAATTGGATGACCACATGCAAAAGAGTAAAATTGGATCCTTATTTAGTTCCATACTTAAAAATCAACTCAAAACAAATTAAAAACTTAAATGTGAGACTCAGAAGTGTAAAACTCTTAGAGGAAAACATAAAGATAACTTTCTTGACATTGACTTTGGTAATTATTTCTTGGATATGACACCAAAAACACAGACAACAAAACAAAAGTAGACAAGTGGGACTATATCAAACTAAAACGCATCTACATAGCAAGGAAAATAACCAAGACAATGAAAAGGCAACCCACAGAATGAAAGCAAATGTGTGCAAACCACAAATCTGATAAGGTGTTAATAATTAAAATATATAAGGAAATTTTACAACTCAATAGTAAAAAATATAAAGTAAAACAAAAACTCAATTTAAAAATAGGCAAGAACTTGGATAGATATTTCTCCAAAAAAGATAAACAATTGATCAACATTTATATAAATCAATTTCACCTCACATCTGCTAGGGTGTTCACCATTTAAAAATAAAAATAAAATAAATAAGTTTTGGCAATGAGGTGGAAAAATTGAAACCACCGAAGGGAATGTAAGCAGATGAAGCCACTATAAAAAACAGTATAGAAGTTTCTCAAAAATTAAAAATAGAACTACCATGATCCAGAAATCTCACTTTTGCATATTTATCCAAAAGGATTGATAATATGATCTCAAAAATATATTACTTCAATATTCATTTCACTAGTGTTCACAATAGCCAAGAGACAGAAACAACTTAAGATTAATGGATAAAGAAAATGTGGCCTTCAAAATATCCAGCCTTCAAAAAGAATAAAACTCTGCCATATGTGACAACTTAGATGAACCTGGAGGACATTATGCTAAATAAAATAAGCCAAACACCAAAGGACAAATGTTGGATTATTCTACCCATATAAAATATGTAATGTAGTCAAATTCATAGAAACAATAAGAATGGTGGTTACCAGGGATAGTGAGAGGAGGAAATGGGAAGTTGTTGTTCAGTGGGTATAGAATTTCAGTCATGTAAGGTGAAAATGTTTTAGTCATCTGCACAATAGTGTGCATACAGATAAAAATAATGTACTACATTATTAAAAATTTGTTAAGATGGTAGATCATATTATGTGTATCTTTATTGTAATACACACACACACACAGATTTCTGGGCACCTCCCCCGGAGTCTGATTTCATAGGTGTAGATTGGGGCCTGAGAAACCCCATTTGCATTATGTTCCCAGTTGACTCTGATGTTGTTTGTTTAGGGACCACACGTTTTCCCCTAGAGCAGAAATTGTCAAACTTTCTCTTTTGAAGAACCAGATCATAAATATTTCAGCCTATATAGACCATAGAATTTTTGCTGTAACTACATGCTTTTGTAGCCTAAAAAAAGCCATAGACAATACATAAATGAATGGGTATGTCTGTACTTCAATAAAACTTTTTTGTAAAACATTCCTTTTCTTTCTTTCTTTTTTTTTTCATTTCTGGTTGATTTTTAATAGTGAATATTTGATTTTTTTTAACATTTTTCATTTTAAAATTGTGCGGTACAGTTGAGGGTTAGGTATACAAATATGCATTGTGCAGGTACCCTTGTTGATGAGGTGTGGCCCCCACCATCCCCAGACAGATATTAACTACCGTTAATCCCACCTCTCTTCCCTCCCAATAATTTCCCACCACTGTCAATCCTTTCCTTATAGTATTACGATAATTGTTCAAGGTCCACTTATGAGTGAGAATATGTGATACTCAGATCTTTGTTCCTGTGAGAGATCACTCAGTATTATAAACTCCAATTCTACCCAGGTTGGTGTGAAATTCATGATTTTGTTCTTTGTTATGGCTGCATAATATTCCATTGTGTATATGTATCACATTTTTAAAGATCCAGTCCTCTTTTGATGGACAGCATGGCTGGTTCCATGATCTTGCTATTGTGAACAATGCTGCGATAAACGTAAGTGTGCAGGTATCTTTTTACAGAGTGATTGGAGTTCTTTGGGGTATCTTCCCAGGAAGGGGATTGTGAGGTCATATGGCAGGTTGATTTTTTTAGAGCTTTTAGGAATCGCCACACTGATTTCCACAGAGGCTACATTAGTTTACACTCCCACCAACAGTGTAGAAGTGTTCCCTTTTCACTACATCTTCTCCTGTTATTTTTTGAGTAATGGCCATTCTGACTGAAGTTAGGTGGTATCTCAGTGTAGTTTTAATTTGCATCTCCTTGATGATTAGTGAGGTTGAACATTTCTTCATGTGTCTGTTGGTCATTCGTATGTCTTCTTTTGTGAAGTGTCTAGTCATATCTTCTGCCTACTTTGTAATGGGGTTGTTTGTTTTTTCTTTTTAGCATGTTTGAGTTCCTTGTAGATCCAAGATGTTAGGCCCTTGTCAGACATGGAGTTGGCAAATACTTTTTCTGAGTCCATGGGCTGTCTTCCTGCTCTCTTGATGGTTTCTTTGACTTTGCAGAAGCTTGTCAGTTTAATGAAGTCCCACTTGTCCATCTTATCTCTCATGGCCCATGCATTTCAGGTTTTGTTGAGGAATTGGATGCCAGTTCCAAATTCCATAAGGGTGTGTCCTGCATTTTCTAAGGTTCTTATGGTTTGAGGTTTTACATTTAGGTCTCTGATCCATTTAGAGTTAATTTTTGTATATGGGGATAGATAGGGGTCTTGTTTGAATGGAGCATGTGATGGGGGGAAGAGGGGGATGGAGAGAGAGAGGAGTAAGAGGGAAAACAGACAAGCATACCAACTAACAAATGAAAAGAGACACAAAGACTGAAACAAGTAAATAGAAAAAACAATAACAACATATGAACATAGAAAAAAACAATAACAACATATGAACATAGAAAAAACAATAACTACAAACTAACCAACAACCATATGAAAAAAACTAAAACATACATTGATGCTAACATACAAGCTAACCAACCTCCTTATTGGTGTGCTATTCCTCTATACAAAGATGGGGTCTACAGAGAAAAAAAACAAAAACAACAAAGAACAAAACATAACAAATAAAGGGAATAAAGTCAGTAAAGTAAGTGAACCAACCAAGCACACTCTGAGACTTTCAGTTCTGATTTCTAGCTATCTTCACAGGCTGGTAGATTTGTTCACAGTTAGGGTCAGTTGTCCCTGGTCTGCTGCGAAGGGTAGTTTAGATCTGGGCTCCCTGTCCAGTCTACCACTCAGATCTGGCCTGTGTCTATTTATCAAGGGGAAGGAACTTCCGTTTTTCCCATTTTGATGTTGTTACCTTGGATCCCCAGCAGGTGGTGCGATCTCACTGTTCCTGCTGATCTTTTTCTGCAGCTGCTGATGCCTGCACGTCAACGCAAGTTGGGCAGGGTGGAAGTCGTAGAGCGCCCAGGATGATAGGGAGCAGGCAATGGTAGCAGCGGTGGTGGCCGCTGCCTCACAGTGCATGGAAGGACCTCCACAATCCTGGCTCCGGGACCACAGTCAGGGACAAAGGGAGACAACTCCTTGATTCTATCCAATTTTAAATTTTCAGTTACTCATTTCATTTCATTAGACAATTCTCTTCTTTGTTCCTACATTCACTGCACATATCTGTGTACTAATAACAAACCATTCTTACATTGCCTAGAAATGAAAAATGACATTTATTCTGGATTGCTTAGAAGCAATGTACCGGATTATTTGTAAATCAATAGCTGTTATATGAATCAATAGTTTGTGAAAGGTGTTCTCATAAGCAAATAAACTAGCCTTGAGAAAGATGGTGCAGCCACACCAAAAAATGATTGGTAAGTATGTCTAGAGTCTCAAAAGTCTATGTCCATTCTAAGCTACATTAATATAGCATGATATATAATTTTATATAGCATAATGAGAAAAGAAATATCTGTCTATTATCAATTTAGTTTCCAAATTTTACACTATTTATCAAACATTCTGAAATAACTCTTTTACATTCTGTCATCAACCACTTTAATAATTCTTAAAATTGGAACTTGAAGAACATATAGGCGGTTTTCCTTCCAGACTAATAAGAAAATATAGAGAGAAACTATATATAACTGATTTTTTGTACAGATAATTTTGTATTTCCATTGGGTGAAGCTAAAATATACAGACAGATATAAATGTAGAAATTCCTTCTTTGGCCAGTAAAACATTATTATTGAAGACTTGAGCATCTGGGAGTTAGCTCTCACATGAAATTAAAACAAAATAACAAAAAAAAATTATTTTAGAACCACTTTGTGACTCATTCACAAATAATGTAATTAAATCTGATTGTAATAAATATTCATGAAGGGGTGGGGAAACATCTACAATCAGCCTTTAAAAATAAGTGATTATTGGATTGCCTGAGCCTGTGGGTTTGAGACCCGCCTGGGCAACTTGGTGAGACCTCATCTCTACAATAAATCAAAAAATTAGCTGGACGTGGTAGTGTGTGCCTCTAGTTCCAGCTACTTGGAAGGCTGAGGCAGAAGGATCACTGGAGCCCAGCAGGTCGAGGCTGCGGTGGCCATCAGTGTGCCACTGCACTCCAGTCTGGGTGACATAGTGAGACTCCAACTCAAAAAAAAAAAGTGATTATGAAGCCTATATACATTCAAAGCAATCAAATACCATTCAAAATCGTTCACTATTTGAGAACTTTAATTTTATTCACTTTTCTGAGAAAATTCCCTCTGTACCTTGAGTATTTGACCTACTCAATCATTAATTGTGAATGATTCTTCTTTATAAGAAGTTAAGTTGTCCTGGCATGGGCACCCATAGTATTTAGCATGGAAAGAGTAAATGAAACCCACCGTATAAGAATAAATTAATTATTTTAAGTTATACTATTTAATTCCTCCCACCATGGTACTTGTATTTTACACTGGAATATGTAAGGTGAAGACACTGGTTATTAGATTTAATATATTACAAAAGTGTCAAGTGAGTGATGAAAAGAGCATTGCAATGTAAGTCTAACAGTAGTTCCCAAACACTGGTTCTTGGTCCTTTGAGAGGCTGAATGCATAAAAACCACCCAGGAGCTGGTTAAAAATAAAATTTCAGAGTCTGATTTACTATCCCTACTTGGGGATCTATTTTTAACAATCAGCCCAGTTGAGTCAGATGTGCAAACAGGTGTGCAACTACTTTTGCATACTGTTATGTCTTGTATTTTCGTCTCTATGTGAACTTTGAAAATAAATTGTATCTCCCAGAAATTATCATCCATATAAGATTAGTACTAAATAAAAGTAAAGTAAGAATAAGTAAGAATGTTGGTAGACAAAGTGAATCTTAGGCAATCTTTCCCCACTCTCAGCACTTACACCTATTTTTCCAGTCTGGCAATGACAGTTAACTTTAAAAATTATCCTTCAAATATCCAATTTAATATATTTCCTAAATAATATTATCTAAATACCAAATATTTCTACTTATGCGGTTTAAACATTAATCCCTTCATCTGATTCCTTTTTAAGATTAGCTCTAATGGTGGGTTTTAATGGATTTCATTCACTATTATCAATTTGGAGTCTAAATTGCCAATAACTTTTTTAAAAAATCAAATTATTATACATCAACCAACATTTCCCCAGCCCTAAATCACTTTTGGGATAGATAATGGACAACTAGGGACCACCCCTGTAGCTAATAGTTCAGTATACCTACTTTGCCTCACCCATTTCTTCCCGTTAAAAAAATAATAATAACCTTAGTAAAGTCTCTGACCCATGTTTTCTCCTGAATCCCTTCTGCTTCCTTATTAACCCTGGAGAACCATGTGGCCCTGCATGGTGTGCTGTGTCCCTTCATCTTGGAAACTATGAGGAAAAAACATTTTAAATGGCAATCATCTCCTGACCTGTTGGCAACATCATAACTGATTAAAACAAATCCCAGCAGCTGGGCTTGGTGGCGCAGCCTGTAATCCCATGCTTTGGGAGGCTGAGGTGAGTGGATTGCCTGAGCCAGCGGGTTCGAGACCCGCTTGGGCAACTTGGCGAGACCTCATCACTGCAATAAATCAAAAAATTAACCGGGTGTGGTAGCCCGCACCTGTAGCTCCGGCTACTTGGAAGGCTGAGGTGGAAGGATTGCCGGAGCCCAGCAGGTCGAGGCTGCGGTGGCCGGGAGCAGGCACTGCACTCCTGTCTGCGCGACAGTGAGACTCCAACTCAAAACAAACAAACAAACAAAAAACCAAATCCCAGGTACACTTTAATACACTCTCTCCCTTGATATCTATGCTCCAGTTACAGGTCTCTTCTTTTAGCACATCATACGACACACTTTTTATGCCTCAATGTTTTGCATACACTCTTCCCTCAGCTTAGAATGATCTTGTCCCTCTTCTCAAATCCAGCTCCTTTTTTTAGTTTTCAGCTTAAATATTCTCTGCGAGGTCTATGCTGACCATCCTATCTAAAATAGGTCCCATTCTATTTTTCTTCATCTTAGGCTATTTTTTGTTTCTTCATAGAACTTATTACAACTTGCAATAACTAAATCATTTGGATACTTAATTGATTTGGGATCTATCTCACCCACCACAATAAAAGAAGTTAAATGAGGGCAGTGACAACATCTGTCTTATTCATTTTAGTGCCCTTAATGTCTGAAACAATCCTGGCATATATTAGACATTCACTGAATGTTTCTTGATACTTTAAACACATTATCTCATTTAAACTTGATTATAGTTTTATAAGGTTATTTCTATTCTTTTCCAATTTACAAGTAGAATAATCATACTTAGACATGACATAGATGACTCAGTCTACTGTGCTGCGTTTGATTCCAAACTAATGCTGATTTTTGCTGTAATAAGGGTTAAATATAAAAAGGAATAGCTGGGATATTTCAACTACAAGAGAAAGAACCTTCTTGATAGTTCTCAGTGATAACTGAATGACAGAAAGCATTGAATAGTAATTATTTAAAACAAGTATTACTGAAAAAACAATTTATGCTGGAGAGTTTGAACACAATGCCTCCAATATGAAAGGCTGAAACTTTGGATAATTCATTCCTTTTTCTACCATGTGTAGTTATTTGACCATATATCAGAATGACCACTCTAACTATATTTTATAATTACAAAATTGTGACTAACATTTCTTCTGTGTTGGGCATGTTTTATAATGTGTTTCATATGAAAAATTATAAATTTTGATAGTTCTAATAGCTCAGCAAGAATGTGTTAAACTAGTATCACTTTATCAATAATATTTTCGCTGTTTCTCTTTTTTTCTTTTTTTTTTTTTTGAGTTGGAGTCTCACTCTGTCGCCCAGAATGGAGTGCAGTGGCCGCTCCCAGCCACCGCAGCCTTGACCTGTGGGCTCCAGCGATCCTTCCGCCTCAGCCTTCCAAGTAGCTGGAACTATAGGCGTGTGCTACCATGCCTGGCTAATTTTTGATTTATTGTAGAGATGAGGTCTCGCCAAGTTGCCCAGGCGGGTCTCAAACCCGCGGGCTCAGATAATTCACTCACCTTAGCAACCCCAAAGCATGGGATTACAGACTGAGCCACCGAGTCTGGCTATCAATATTTTCAAGCAACAATAACTGAACCTGGTATCTCCAATGAAATTCATCTCCAGGAAATTTTATCAGATCTCAATACTGATCTCAGAAACAAACAACAACAAACTCAGTAAAACAACAGAGACAATATTAGTTTTGTAGACCATATTACTCAGAAAAACAGGAATTTAATAAATTGCATATAGTAGATCACTTGGATGCTATTTTGTAATTTTCAGTGTTTGATATTGTAACTGCCTAATTATTAAACCTATATTTCATTTGATTTTATGAATACCCAACATCACTGAGACCTTGGAGAATTAAAGAGTAAGACTTACTATTTCAGATGAAGGACCAAGGAAAAGTGAGAGAACTTTGACAACATAGGTACTATATTTCAGAGTCTTTCTATTTTCATGTGTATGATTATTTGACTCACTCATATTTTAGAAATAACTGGATTTCTATAGTCTCCACTCTTCCTAATGATAAACACCATTATGCAAAGCATTCATGTTAAGGAAGACAAGTAATAAACATTGTTAACTACGTGGCATAGGAAAACATTGATCTTCTCATTATTATTGTTGCATTGAAGCCTATACTGAGAGAACACTGATATCAAACCTCTGACATGGAAACAGATTTCTGACAGTATAATCTCCTATTTCATCTGAAACTCCAAGGAAAACTAACTTTAGCTCCATAGGGTTAAACTGTAAAATGATTAGATTAACTAGGCTATCTAAACATGTTCCTGCAGAAGAGAGAATGGAAATTACATCCAAAAACCCGATCAGAAAATTTTTCATCTGATACCTTTATTGGAATAGCTGTGGGGGAAAAGTAAGGCAATAACTATGCAGTCACCTGCAATAGCGTAGAATATGCCACACTGCATTATCTATTACAAAAAGAGTAGGACTAGCTCTAACACTTAGGTAGAAGAAAAACTGCTACACCTATGAAGGAAAATTCTCCAGACAGATATTGACATGATGTGGAGCAGGCAGCTAAGAAGCTGTCATAAAAGCAATTATTTTGTGGGCATGTAGTAACTCTACAGAACATATTTTTTCCATATATCTTAGGATTGATGATTAAGGTTTAATTCATTTCACTAATTCATCTGTTTATTCATTCATTCATTTATTCACTTAAGAAGTATTTATAGAAAAGATATCTCACTTTGGTGATTACCCACCACTTACTCTTCTTTGTAACTCTAGTATAAAGCAGATTGCTTGAACTATATTAAATTTGAGCAAACAACTGAAGGAGGTAAGAGACCAACAACATGTGATAGATTCATTATAAACTAGATTTTTAAACAAGGCACCCTAAAGTTTTCAAAGTACCCAATAGAAAAGAGGAAAGTAAGCCAATCATATATCGTTGCTACTATATGAATGGAAACTTGAATGATTAAGCTAGAGATTCATCAAGAGCTCTACTTTTGCTCTTGTGTATTTCATAGCATGTTAAGTTCGTATCTTCTGCTAGGTACATAAGTGCATTCCTAATGCTAATATGGAAAGTCTTTCAGGCTAGAAAACTTTAGTCATTAGTAATTCATTACTTTTCAAGATTGCAGAGTAACACACCTAATGGAAGTAACCAAGAATAATTTGAGAAAGAACAAAATTTTAAAATAGTAAAAGAATGCTCATCTATAAACAATTTTCTTTAGTTTGGGCTCATATTTCATAGACCTTAAGCCTACTAGTATCTACTGATATGTACAACATCTTTGGTGAGTGATTAAAATGTGAAGTTTGGGATAATTTACTTTTTATTTGCATGAAATATGCTTATGGCCATTATAGAAGTTTATAATCAATCAATTTAACATATGTGGTGACCTTATAAATTCTAGAATAAAAATGTGCTATGCCCAATGAGCATATTTTACATGGATCAAGCTTGCCTTCAGGTAAGTATGTCTAACTTTATTTCTACTGGAAGCATGAGTAGAACAGAACAGGGCATTCATCAGGGAATTGATCTCAATGCCCATGTATGAAATGCAATGAGTCATTTACATAAACGTTGATGTTTAGCTTTTTAAAACTTGGAAAACAAATTACTGAATTTATTTTTACCTTTTTACAAATTAATTCAGTCATGAGCTAGGATAACAACTTTTCTTTTATTTATTTATTTTAAAGATGTGGGGTGCAATTCAGGGTTAGATATACAAATGTTCATTATGCAGGTACCCTTGTTGATGAAGTGTCCACCCCCTCCCTTGCAGATTCCCACTACTGCCAATCCCACCCCCCCCCCACACCCCCTAGCAGTTTCCCACTACTTTCAATCCTTTTCTTATAGTATTACAAAAATTGTTCAAGGTCCATCTATGAGTGAAAACA
>CAUYQG010014265.1:0-11450 GCA_963574415.1 Tarsius wallacei | reverse complement strand
GGCACCTGTAACCGTCACATGGAATGTAAGCCTCTGGGCCCCGCCCCACCGCTGGTGGCGGTGGCGTGCCCCCCCCCCCCCCCCGCCCCGGGCTGCTCCAGTCCACTCCCCGCTCTGCCCCCGCCCCCCACGTCTCCGCTCCGTTCAGAGGCCAGAGGGTCCTGTTAAAAGGCACAGCAGAACATGCCACTCCTCCGCTCAGGACTCCGCCGCGGCTCCCCCGTCAGTCGAGGGATGGAGGCCCTACACCAGGCACGTCCAATCCACCTGCGGGCCACAGGCGGCCGGGACGGCTGGTCATGCAACCCCAGTCTTTGAACGTCATGTGTTTTTTAGCATTTATTTTCTTCGTGACCCCACGCGTCGCCCCACTTTTGAAGCTCACAGTCACACCTTATTCCTGACGTCGCTTTTTGGCAGCGCCTACATGCGTGAGCAGCTGTTTTCAACGATGGAGCCCAGGGACAGCGAAATTCAAACAAACGTTTCTGATGAGCACCTTGAGAACGAAGAACCGCAGCCACTTCCATGGAACCAGACAGGGATAGATTAGTTTCACAAAAACAAGGCCAAATTTCCCACTCGTTTTATATTGTTCTCATTTTTCGAAGCTTTATAAAAAAGCAAAAGAAGTCTTATTATGTGTATATGAGACTAACTGCATTATATCATTGATGTGCAGCCCAAGACACTCCTCTTTGCTCCACGTGGCCCAGGGAAGCCAACAGGTGGGACACCCCCCCCCTCCCGGATCAGCAGGTGGGAAAGCCCGCCCTGCACCATCAGCCCGGCCCCCAGCCCTGGGTGTCTCTGACTTCCTCCCGCCACCCCCGACTCCCTCCCCAAGAGCCACCAAACCCCCAGGCTCCTCCCAGGCCCCCTCTCCTCCTGGTCCTCTGCCTGGGACACTCCCCCGGACACCTGCCTGTCACCCCCACCGTCTTCAAGTCCTTGTGCCCACGGCGCCTTCTCAGAGAGCCCCTCCCCTTCTCAGCAAGCTCCTCCCTGATGCGTGGGGTGCTCGTTGGTGCTGCCTGCAGGGGAAGAGAAAGGGCTGGGCGGTCCAGTGGGGGTGGGGGATCTCTGTGGACTTGGGGAGTCATGACCAGACAAGGACACGTGAGCCGGCCCACGCTGCAAGGCTATGAGCCCCAGGACGCAGACTCCAGGGCGAGGGTGTGACTCCCACGACCAGGTGAGGTCCCCACCCCTGCAGGAGTGTCTGCGGCGAACGGGAGGAGCTGGGAGTGGAAGGTGGGCAGAGAGCTGGGGGTGCCAGGTGTGACGCCTGGGCCACGCGAGTGGGGCTGTCACTCGTCCCCCTAGTCTCCCTCTCCAAAGTCTCCCCTCGGAAGCGATGTCCATGGGAGCCTCGGGAGGGCTGAGTCACACGGCACGGGGCGCACGGAGGTCGCTGTGGGCAGTGTGGCAGCCGGATCTTCCTCCATGAGGGGACTCACCATCTGGCTGTCGGGGAGTCAGAAGGCCAGCCTCGAGCTGCCACCACCTTAGATGGCAATCCTCCTGGCGGGCCCCAGGCCATGACTAGCAGGGCAGGGGTGTGGGTCTCGCCACGTCTGCCCGCCATGCTCTTCCCCTCACGGGCCGCCTCAGGTTCCACCGGGCTGGCCGAAACTTCGGGCGACGTGTGCTGTGATCCGGGAGCTCCTCTCTTCCTGCTTTTAAGGTCAGCCTCACAGTCCGAAGACTTTCCTTCCAACCCTGCAGTGTTTCCTTTCTGTCTCCCCCAGTGTCACCCCCCAACAAGTCTCTTACACACCTCCCCTCTGGCTCAGTGCCTGCGTTCCAAAGACCCGGCTTACGCGGTGGCCTGGCGACTTCTGGGTTACAGGCGGCTCCATGTCTTCGAAGCAGACGGTGAGTTTCTCCAGATCTAAGTTGTCGTCCAAGGCTGTGGGGCAACTGGAATCCACACCCACAGACCCAGTCGGTGTGCAAAGTGGCATGACTAGTTCAGGACGTCGCTGGGGACATCTGCTAAGTGGAACGCTTGAACTCGCTGTGGCCCAACGCTGTACTCCTAGGCGAAAATCCAGCAGAGACTTGCGCCCAGCAGCTCCCTCTGTGGCTTCAGCTGCGCCCTCCCGCATGTGCTGGAGCCCCCAGTGTGGTGGCGTGTGGAGGTGGCCCTTGAGAGGTGATTGGGTTCAGATGAAGCCGTCAGGGTGGGGCCCTCGTGCTGGGATTCGTGCCCTGAAACAAGGAGACACAGGGAGCTCACTCTCGCGCTCTCCTCTGCGAGGACACAGCAGGAATGCAGCCACCTGCAAGCAAGGACGAGAGCCTTCCTGAGAACCCAGGCATGCTGGGGCTATGATCGTGGACTTCCAGCCTCCAGAGAATAAAGCCCTGTTGTTTGAGCCACCTGGTCTGCAGTGTTTTGTGATGGCCTGAGGAGACTAAGACTCCGTGCTATTCGTAGTACAGCTGACCTTGAACAGCACTGGGGCTAGGGTGCCGACCCCCCCAGGCAGTCCAAAATAACTGTAACTTTGACTCCTCAGAAACTTAACTGCTAATAGTCTACTATTGATCAAAAGCTTTATCGAGGGCAACCCCTTGGGGCTTCCTCTCACTGTGGGAGCTTTTCTGTCCTCTCGGTAAATCCTGCTCTCTAAAAAAAAAAGCTTTATCGATAACCTAAATAGTCAATTAACACATACTTTGCATATTATGTGTATTGTGTACTGTATTCTTAGAATGAAGCAAGCTAGAGAAAAGAAAATGTGATTAAGAAAGTCATAAGGGAGAGAAAATACGTGTACTATCCATGAAGGGGACGTGGACATCACAGAGGTCTCCATCTTGTCACCTTCACGTTCAGTGGCGGAGGGGTTGGTCTTGCTTCTCTGGGGTGGCGGAGGCGGGAGAGGTGGAGGTGACAGGGAAGGCAGGTCAGGCAGGCTCACTCGGTGAAACTTTTATTGAAAACAATCCACGTCTAAGGGGATCCGCACAGTTGAAACCTGTGTTGCTCAAGGTTCGACTGTAGTAAAAAGCCGCCGAGTATCCAGATGTCTGCAGATGCTAGAAGGGATAGCATTCTGTGGTAGGATATTCACAGAATGGAATACCGCACAACAAGGACAAATGAGCTAGAAACGTGCACACATGTGGCTGAATCTCACGTGTAATATTGACCGAAAGAAACCAGGCTGACAAGAGGACACACCGGGCAGTTTCAATACCATACAGTTGCAATCGGGGGACACTAGCCCCACGGTGAGGAGCCAGGAGAGCAGCGAACCTCAGTGCAGGGCGGGGATGTTGTGATAAGAAGGATGCTGAGGGGCTTTCCAGGTGCTGCACGTATTCCTGGTCTGACTGCTGATTCCATGGGTGTCTGCACTGTTGAATCTTGAAGGTGCATTGACCCATACGCTCAGGATAGATGCACTTTCCTGCCTGCACAAAGTCATACTTCAAATAAAAAGTTTATGGAAGTCTAAAGTTGTCATTGATTTTAAGACACAACTTTACGTAGGTTGCCATATATGAACCGTGTTTCACTGACTACAGGACACACGTTTTTCACACTTTATTTTTATTCTTGTTTAATTTAAAAGGATTTTTTTTTTAATTTTTATTTTAAAATTGTGGGGTACGACTCAGGATTAGGTATACAGATATTCATTGTGCAGGCACCCTTGTTGATGAGGTGTGTCCCCCCTTCCCCAGGCAGGTATCGACTGCTGTCAAACCCACCTCTCCGCCCCCCCCACCCTCCCCCACCGTTTCCCGCTACTGTCAATCCTTTCCTTATAGTATTACGGTAGTTGTTCAAGGTCCACGTATGAGTGAGAACATGTGAAACTCAGATCTTTGCTCCTATGAAAGAAGGATTTATTTTTTAAAATTTAAAACTTTTTACTGTCCACGGCTGTAGGGGTACAAGTGGTTTTTGATTACGTGGAGGCATTGTCCCGTGGTGAAGTCTGGGCTGTCAGGGCGCCCATCGCCCAAAGAGGGCACATTGCACCCCACGGATGATGCTCCATCCTCCGCCCCGCCCGCCTGCCCTTCTGAGTCTCCATAATACCATTCTCTGTGCCTTTGCAGATCCTGAGTTGAGCTCCCACTTAGGAGTGAGGACATGCGGTGTTTAGTTTTCTACTTCACCTGGAATAACGGCCACTAGTTCCATCTAAGTCGCTGCAAAAGACGTTTTTCCATTCTTTTTTGTGGCTGAGTAGTATTTCATGGTGTGTGTGATGATCACACTTTCTTTATCCACTCATCGGCTGACAGGCACTCCCTATCTTTGCCCCTGTGAATTGCAGGTGTCTTCTTTATGCAATGACGTCTTTTCCTTGGGCAGATACCCAGTAGTGGGATTTCTGGGTCCAGCGGAAGACCCGATTTTAGTGCTGTGAGAAATCTCCATCACGATTTCCATAGAGCTTGTACTGATTTACATTCCCACCAAGTGTATAAACATTTTCTTTTCACTGTATTCACACTAACATCTGTTGCTTTTTGCCTTTTTAATCGTGGTCATTCTGACTGATGTAAGGCGGTGTCTCCCTGTGGTTTTAATCCGCATTTCCCTGATGATGAGTGATGCCGAGCGTATTTTCAAATGCTTGCTGGCCCTTTGTATATCTTCTTTTGAGAAACGTCTATTCATGTTGTTTGCCCACTTCTTAAGGGGGTTGTTTGTTTTTTTCTTGCTGAGTTCCTTGTAGAGTCTGGATGTTAGTCCTTTGTCAGATGTGTACTTTGCAAACATCCT
The DNA here is from genome assembly GCA_963574415.1 of Tarsius wallacei. Lineage (NCBI taxonomy): Eukaryota > Metazoa > Chordata > Mammalia > Primates > Tarsiidae > Tarsius > Tarsius wallacei. The sequence continues at coordinate 6,697 of CAUYQG010014265.1, read as the reverse complement.
CTCCCATTCTGTAGGTTGTCTATTTACTCTGTTGATTGTTTCTTTGGCTGTGCGGAAGCTGTTTAGTTTAATTACACCACAGCTATTTATTGTTGCTTTGGGGGCCTGAGACATCATCCGTTGGCCTTGGCCAGCACATTTCTCGCATTTTCGTATCTCAGCTTGCTGACGTGCGTGACGGTGGCTGGCGGCCACGGCGTGGTCGTCGTTGTGATGCAGTCGCTGCTGCCTGTGCTTGTGTGAACAGCGAGCTCTAAACTTGCAAAAAGAGTGGGTGTCAGGAGCTTGGAAGGACATCTCAGATCCCTCATGCTTTTAAAAATCACTCACGATTTGTATATGTGTTGAGAAAGCTCTTTTAGCCATCACGAGACACAGAATCCTTTCATCTAGAACCCCGGGGCATGTGGACCGGGGAAACACCAGTAAAGTGAAGGAGTAGAGGACGTCTGAGCCCCTCAACCCCTAGTCTCACTGTTCCGGGTCACCTTTTGACACAGGGCATGGTGTGTTTTCCATGTCATGTGTCTTCTGCCACGGAGAGCTTTGGTGGTATCGCGTTTCTTCAGAACAATCCCTAAAAACACAAGAGCTGTGGACTCTGGGACTCTGGGTTCTTCTTAAGCGGATGTTTGGTGAGTACAGCTGGCCCTTGTGTTAGGGGTGAGAGGTGCCCCCCAGACCCCCCTTCAGCCACAAGCACACCTTCCCTCCGCTGCGAGAGGGTTGCTGACAGACAGCTCTTACCTGGCAGCTCCCTTCGGGGACAGGCTCATTGAAGAGGGCCCTGGTGCCCAAGGGTGTGCCTCCTTCCTTGAACGGGCCGACACCTGGCAACAAAGGCCTGGCCCCTGCCCTGAGTAGGAACCACTGGGAAGGACCATCCCAGCCCCAGAGCCCCCAGGGCTGGACGGAGGCCTCCACACGTTGGCACCACAGCGGACGCTCTCCTGGGCCTACTCCCGCCTCTTTCCATGGGGCTGGTCCTCAGGGCACCCCCAACAGCCCTGCAGGGTCACCTCCATTCTGGCATCTGCTTCCTGGGGAGCCCAGCCTCCTCGCCGACTTTGACTCCCGTTGGGGAAGGTTTGACGGGCGCTGCTCTCACCCTCCTTACGCCCATTTTATCCCTAAGGGTCATGACTGCTTCCTGACGACTTGGGGATTTTCTTCCAGGTGGCTGACACCTGCCCCTTTTCCAAGGGTTTCTGGCAATGACAACTACAGGATGACTCGACTACGACGCGGTCAGCTGAGAGCTTCCGTGAGAGGCCACTGGCTGCCACCCACGGCCCCTTCCGGAGAATGAAGACGTGAAGAAAACGTGCGTCTCCAGGGCTGTCCTCCCACCTGCCTGGGTTTCCAGGTTCAGAGCGTTACTGGGAGAAAGTGCTGCTGCCGGCGCGAGGCTCGGCGGCGACGGGTTCTCGAGCGGCGTTCGGAAGGAGTTTGCAGACGGACACACGGAGAGGCGGGCTCAGCAGCTTTCTCGTCCAAGCAGAGGACGCTCCCAAGAGGAGAGCGGGCAGAAACAGCCTGCAGAGAGGGGGCGATTCTGCACCCCACACGGCTGAGCTCCAACTTGTATTCTTGGGGCACTGAGGACTGAGTTTTGGGTGGGGTGCTAGAAATGGTGCTCTCAGGGCTGGGTCTCTGTGACTCCTCCCGCACGCTGGGTGGGGGAGTCTCAGGCCTGTCATGGCGCCAGGTGTCTGATGGGAGCGGGAGGCTCCCAAGGGTCACCTTATGTTAATCGTACATTACAGCGAAGGTAAAAGTAGGTTATGGTTGCCTTGGGTCAACCTCAGCTACTGATGTGCAGGCTTCGGGGGTCTCTAAGCTAGTCCTGCCGTGGTGGTCAGCTCTCGGCCACAAGCATCCTGGATAGATGACTGCAGTGCTGCAGGGTGTCCGCTAGGAGCCTAGTGGGTGGGTAGGTGTGGCGTTCCCCACAGCCGGGCCGCTTGCTTGCACGCAAGATTCTGTACCCACTGCCGCAGGCATCCATGAGCTTGGAGTGTTCCTACGGCCTCAGAGTGTTCCCAGCCCAACCTGCCTCCCCCATCAGGAGGACCTCCAGGACTTGGGGTGGGCATCTTATCTGTGGTTGGGAGATGACGCCGGCCTCCACTGCACAGCCTGGTCCTGCCTGGTGTTTGCTCGTGGCCTCCTTCTCTGCTGGTCAAAGGTGAGAGCTGGTCTGTGTTCTTGGCCGGCCCCATGCCCAGGGGTCTCTGGGAATTTGAGGCCTCGCCTCCCTTCTGGCAGATTCCTTGAAGTCTGTCTGCGGCTGTCGCCCTCCGACACAAATCCCCACACCCAGTGCCCTGGTGCACACTCCCATATTCCCTCTGAGCTGTCACCCGAGACCCAGTGGGCCTTCTCTCTGCCTGGGTCGGCCCACAGGGGTCACTTCACGTTGGCATAGAACGCTGGGGAGTCCCTTTCCTCTCAGGGCTCCAGGGGCGAGGCAGGGCTTTCTTCAAACCCTCAGACATAGGCCCCTCCTCCCTGCTTTCAGGGTTTCAACACCAGGAGGGAGCAGGACCAGAGCCCCACTCAGAAACACTCACCCACACCAGCTTTCTTACCCCTCATCCTCCTCCTTCCTGCCTTATGCGGGCATCTCTTCAAGTATAGAGAGCGCTTTCACATCGTGTCTTGTGTCTTCTCGAGTCTGTGGTTTGTAATACGCATTTCTAGGTGAGTTTGTCCTCTCAGATTGGTTCTTAGGCCGGGTGTGGTGGCTCACACCTGTAATCCCAGCACTTTGGGATGCCAAGGTGGGAGGATCACTTGAGCCCAGGCATGCAAGACCAGCCTGGGCAACATAGCGAGACCTCATCTCTGTTTTTTAAAAATCTTTAAAATAATGTTATAAAAAATTAGCCGGGCTCGGTGGCTCAGCCTGTAATCCTGCGCCTTTGGGAGGCTGAGGTGAGTGGATCGCCTGAGCCCGCGGGTTCGAGACCCGCCTGGGCAAGCGAGACCTCATCTCTACAATAAATCAAAAAAAAACATTAACCGGGCGTGGTAGCGCGCGCCTGTAATTCTGGCTACTCGGAAGGCTGAGGCGGAAGGATCGCCAGAGCCCAGCGGGTCGAGGCTGCGGTGGCCGGGAGCGGCCACTGCCCTCCAGTCTGGGCGACAGAGTGAGACTCCAACTCAAACAAACAAACAAACAAACAAAGAACAACAAAAATAATATTATAAAAAATTAAAAAAAAAAAAAGATTGACTCTTGCTATCTGAACCCGAGTTTCTGGAATTCTGAGCACACTTCCTTCCTTGCTTCCTTCCTTTCTTCCTTCCTTCCTTCTTCTCTTGCTCCTCCTTATCTTTCTCCTTTGCCTTCTTCTAAAATCTCAGCAAAGCTGGGCTCTTGCAATAAAAAATGCCGTATGTCTGCTGTGCCTGAAAAATTCCATTCAGCAGTTCAGCTGACTCACTTAAGCCAGGTTGAATGGAAACACTTTCCCAGCTCCAGACACGGGTCACACTTGGACTCTGCAGAGCACCTACCTATCCCTGCCTTTGGCCTGTGACACATTTGCCAGGAGTGACCAGTTAGGCAGCTACAAGAGAAAGAAAAAATGTTTTTGGGAGACAGGATCTCACTCTGTCGCCCAGCCTGGAGTGCAGCGGCACCATCAGGGCTCACTGCTGCCTCCGATTCCTAGGCTCAGGTAATCCTTCTGCCTCCGCCTCCCAAGTAGCTGAGACTACAGGTGTGCACCACCCCGCCTGGCTAATTTCTGTATGCTTGGTAGAGGCGAGGTCTTGCTATATTGCCCAGGCTGGTCTCAAACTCTTGGGTCGGGCCATTCTCCCGCTTTGGCCTCCCAAAGTGCTGGGATTACAGGCATGCACCACTGTGCCTGGCCGGAAAAATTTTAATACATTCCAAGGACAGGAAACCACACAAGCCATGATCTTGGACCACGATTCAGAGAAACTGCGCATTAATGCCAAAACTTAAACAAGAATAAAAGCCCAACACACTCCTACCTCACTTTGAGATTAAAGAGAAGTCAGAGCTGTGATTACAGATTGTTTAGAAACAGCGATAACAAGAACATCACATAATGAGAGAGCCAAGATGGTGCACACAGATCAACTAGAGGTTTTAAAGGCTTTCGTAATCAAACAAGGAGAAACAATACAAATCAACTGTTCAGCTGGAAGTTACAAAGAGAGCCAAGACAACAGGACGAAGCAAAGCAGAAAGCAGGAATTGATAAAGATTAAAGCAGAATTAGGGGTTAGAGAGGACAAAGTCGGTGACCTGATAAATAAATGAAAAAGATCGTTCTTGAAAGCACCAGAACAAAGAGAAACGTTTTGCAAAGTTAATCTAGAAAAATAAGAAAAAACAAACCAAACAAACAAGCATTTGGAACAAGGACAGGAACGAAGCGACAGCTCAGGAGGAGACTTCAGGTCTTATGTAGATACTGATGTCAAACCGCTAAAAGTTGTAGAATCTGGGCAGAACGAAGGGTTTTTGAACAGAACATAAACAAGCAAAATTTATCAGAGAAGAAGGAAATATATACATGACCCTAGAAGAAATTTTAGAAGTTGTCAAAGTGCTCTCAAAACGTGCCTAGATTTCACAGGCTTCATCAGAACGTCACAGAACACGTGACTGCCATGTGACTCTGACTATTCCAGAGCACGGGAAAGATGAGACGTGTTTCACTTCATGTTGCCAAACGAGCATGACCTTGATCCAAACCTGAGACAGGCGTCTACTGCGATCTCAAACTTGAATGCAGTTCCAGGATCTCAAGTAAAACACGAGGACCTCCAATTCAACCGAGCAAGACGAGAGCAACAGCATAAGAGGGTTTTTCCAAGCAGGCGGCCCCAGTCCGACTGTAGAAAAGTCTCCAGCATCAGTGGGGGACAATAAACTAGTGCAGCTTTGGGGAGGAAAATTGGACAGACTCTATCCGGTTGTGAAACGCTCCTCACCTGTGACCTAGCAATTCCCTTTCGGTTGCCTGTGTCCTGAGAAATAGGAGCCCAAGATGTTTGTGTAAGAATGTCTTTACTGTAGCCTTCTCCCCCTTGTTAATTCAGAAAAAGCGGGGGGGGGGGTGCGGAGAGAAGCAGTCAATTATTATCAGTAAGAGGATGACTAAATCCCAAGGATGCCGCCATGCTAAGGAATCGAGGTAGCCGTTTAGAGGAATGTGTTACTCTCTCCATATGAGGACTGACAATTAGGTTCACAAACTCATCCTAGCAAAAGTGCCCCATCCCTCATTGCTGAATATCACTGCAGCCGTAGTACCGTTACCTTTGACGTACTTCCCTCAGGAAGCCTGGTCCACCCGTCAAAGCAGTTTTGGAACTCTTCTTCTGGAATGGCCATCAGAGCTGTTGCCATGTTACCCTCGATGCCCTGCAGGTCAAAATGTCTTCCTTTCAATATTTCCTTTATCTTCAGGTAAAGGAAAAAGTCATGGGGGGCCAGATCAGGGGAGTGGGGAGGGTGTCCCAATACGGTTGTTTGTTTCCTGGCTGAAACTCCCTCACAGACAGCGCTGTGTGAGCTGGCGCATGGTCGTGATGCAAGAGCTCCTTCAGGATCATTTTTGCACACACCTTTCTCATGCCAAGATTTCCAGTTAAGATTTTCTAACGGTTTCTTATTTGGTCTGCTATGCTTCTCACAGTCAGCCAATCATTTTGGCAAACAGTCTGACGAAACTTTTTTTTTTTTGCAATGTTTCCGGCAGTTCTCATTACTGGCCGTTCTGACCTTTCCTCATCAGTGATACTTTCTCTCCCCTCAGAAAAATGTTTAATCCATTTGTGCACTGCTGCTTTCTTCAGGTATTATTCCCACAAACTTGTACTAACATGTCCCTGATTTCACTTCCACTCTTGCCAAGTTTAACAAGAAATTTAATGTTTATTCATGGCCCTAACTCAAGCTCCAACATTCTCATGATGGCACGCAAAAACATGCAACGATATTGAACGCCACTCAGCAAGACACCATCACATGTTGACACAAACACAGCTGTGAGGCTGGGCTCGGTGACTCAGCCTGTCATCCCAGCATTTTGGGAGGCTGAGGCGAGTAGATTGCCCGATCCCACAGGTTCGAGACCCGCCTGGGCAACTTGGTGAGACCTCATCTCTACAATAAGTCAAAACTTAGCCGGGTGTGGTAGCGTGTGCCTATAGTTCCGGCTACTTGGAAGGCTGAGGCAGAAGGATCACCAGAGTCCAGCAGGTCGAGGCTGCAGTGGCCGAGAGGCATGTCACTGCCCTCCAGACTGGGTGACAGAGTGAGACTCTGACTCAAAAAAAAAAAAACAGCTGTGAGACACTGATATGCATACGTCAAGGTCATGGAACCGTACTGAGTTGTTTGCACAGTGCTGCCAAACTAAGCATGCTGGCAAGTTTCGAACTTAATTGGCAGACCTTGAACGGAAACAGGAATATTTCTAATACATTCTGCAAACACACAAACACACACACACACACACACACACAAAACAAACAAACAGAAAACAATTGTGTGGGCTCAGTCGTTTATAGAATGATTCCATTAATGTTAAAAACTAGAACGAGAAGCTGGGCACAGTGGCTCACACCTGTCATCCCAGCACGTCGGGAAGCTGAGGCAAAGGCATTGTTTGAACACAGAAGTTTGAGACCTCCTCTCTGCAAAAAA